>ML685863.1:5049195-5063994 GCA_007922175.1 Pelusios castaneus | reverse complement strand
ACACTCCCTGCTGGAGGAGGGTAGGAGATGCTTCCTGGCAGGAGCCAGGAAGTTCTCCCAACATGCCGCAGTTTGTAGTCCAGAACTTGTAGTTCTCACTGCTGCTGCTGAAGCACTCTGGACCTTGGGCTACATTCATAAGAAGCATAGTATTTTGTACGAGCAGTTATGCAGATTTAAAAGCATCATGTACCAGAGAAAAGTAGCTAACATAAACAGCATCATGTCTAACTTTCATTCTCTTAGTATCTTCTTGTGCTGTCTGGATTGTCTGAAAATGTAATGACATTCATTGGAACTTTGCCTACTAAGTTATAAATGTTTATGAAAATTTTACTCCTAAAGAGTAAATACAGTAGAACCTAAAAGTGATAAACACCAGAGTTATGATTACTGACTGGTCAACCACATACCTCATTTGGAACCTGAAATGCACAATCATGCAGCTGGAGGGGTGGGGGGGGGAACACATACAGAAGAGTAACAGTAAACTACTAAAAAATAAGGGGAAAGATTAAAAAACAAGATGGTTAAAAGCAGCATTTTTCTTCTGCATAGTAAAACTTCAAAGCTGTATTAAGTCAATGTTCAGTTGTAAACTTCTGAAAGAACAACCATAATGTTTTGTTCACTGTTACAAATGACCTCCATTCTCAAGATGCTGGTAACTCTGAGGTTCTACTGTCCACATACAGTGTGTTCTCAGTTGGCCAGTCTCTGCTTGCATGGTTACATGGTAAATATTGTGCATTCAAGCAATATTTTTTTTTTAAAAAGGAACTACATACCCAGCTGCCACTTCCAATGGCTACACATTTTCACACCGATTTCATCCTAGATTTAGAGTATCTGTTCTTATTGGGTAGGAGTCACTTTCTGGGGAGCTTATATAACCATATTCTCAGTGAGAATTCTTTTTTAAACTCTATACTTTTCATTCTTTTCAGCAGCCAACCTCAATTCAATGTGTAATTCCAGTGTCAATGCCCCTGCTGTGAGTAATACTCCAATTAAATGGAGACAGCTGATTCTTCTTGCTATGTTTCATTTGCAGCGGCCTGGAGTCCACAGGCGCTACTGGTGCTAGAAGAGTGTGTCTAGTTCTGGTGCCCACAGTTCAGGATGGATATTGATAAACTGGAAAAGATTCAGAAATGAGCCAAGACACTAATTAAAGGATGGAAAACATGCCTTATAGTGATAGACGCAAGGAGCTCAACCTATTTAGCTTAACAGAGAGAAGGGCAAAGGAAGACTTAATTACAGTCTATATAGGTAGCTACATGGAGAACAAATATTTCACAATGGGCCCTTCATTCTAGTCAAAAAAGGAATAACACAATCCAATGGCTGGAAGTTGAAGCTGGACAAATTCAGACTGGAAATAAGGCATAATATTTTTAACAATGAGAGTAATTAACCAATGGAACAGCTTACCAAGGGTTGCCATGGATTTTCTATCACTGACACTTCACAAGAGTACTGTAGTATTTCGATTTATAGTATGTATGGCCCACTTGAAGTACATTTAAGTCAAATCTGGCCCGCCATAGCAAATGAGTTTGACACCTTGGACTAGATGATCACAGAGGTCCCTTCAACCCTTATAATCTATGAAGTCTATGAGACGGCAGTTGTTTATAATTATGTACTTAATTTACAGCTTTAAACTAGGCCTCAAAAAAAATCCAGATCATTTTAACTCTTCTGTGGACAGGATACATGTTGTTGATGCTACTGTTCTCTAGAATCACAAGTGGTCTTCTCAGAGCATCATGAGCCATGTTCGGACCTTCTTCAGGTGATCCTGTTATAGTCAGAGCACACATACATAGAACTGAGCTAAAATATGAAGCCCTGAGCAGTGACTCAAGCCTCTCCCTGGTGCTTAGTGTTCAGAGTTACTTTTCCTCTCCCCTTGCATGAGTTGAGTCCTGGGTTCTTTTTCTGATGTCAGGTGCCTCTACCTGAAGTGACTCTTCACTGTGCCTGAGACACCAGGGGTGCTATCCCTTGGGAAAAGAAATAATGCCATCAGGATTGACAAGGAGTATAAATCTTAGTACATAAGGTATATCAATACAACCTCTTCCCCCCAGCAAAGGAATGATATACCCCAAAATAACATTATAACAAAGGAAAATTTATCTGGGAGTAGGAAAATAGGCTTTTGGGAAGGAAAGGGTCAGGATAAAATAATAAATATTAAACATCAACCAATTTCCTCCCAAGAGCAGTGGTTCTCAACCTGCTGCAGCTCGTGAGCTGCTTGTGGCCCAATGAACGGTAGCCGCTGTGATATCCTCAAGGCCATACAGATAGTATCTATATTGTGTGGATGTGGCCTGAAGAGATATGCTTGTCGAATATTGTGCTTTAAAGACACTCCTCGCATGCAGGGCCGTCCCAGCTGGGGGCAGAGCGGGGCCCATGCCGCGGCCCCCCCACACGGCTGCACTTCGCCCTGCCCCCACTGCCTTTGGCTAAAGGCAGCAGGGTGGGAGGCTTTGCCCACGCTCGGAGCGTAGCAGGCAGGCCCTGGGGGCAGGGCAGTTCACGGGGCCCAGTCTCTCAGGGCCGGACCGGCCTGGCCTGCCCCACATGGTCGGCCCCGGCCAGCGGCGGGGCCTCAGGACCCATTCCCCAGCCGGGGCGCCGCTGGCTGCAGCCTGGGGTCCCAGTCGAGGCCGGCTCGTGGCCCCAGCTTCAGCTGGGGTCTGCTCCTGCTGGTGACCGAGAGCGCACCGCCGCTGGGAGCCAAGGCTTGCTGGGCTCCTGGGCGGGGAAGCGGGTTGACCCGAGCCTCCCTTCCCCCCTCCAGCGTGGGGGTGAAGTGGGCCCCTCCTAGACCTGTTGGCCCCAGGCCCCGCTCCCCCCTAGGGACAGCCCTGCTCGCATGGGATAATATTGTGTGAATTGGGAGATGTGCTCTGCATCAGATCTAACATGGCTGTGTCCAGCTGCACACCTGGGAATCACTCCTGGCTGTGTCATTAAAGTCCTATTCCTTATTCATTCAATAGTCTGTTCTTTAATGAGCCCTCGAGATGGTTATACACGGTCCACATAACACAGAGAGAGCTTCACGTGCACCCCACAATGGTAAATAGGTTGAGAATCACTGCTCTGAAGACTTAGTGTGGCACAACAGGAGCTGGCCAACTCCAAGTCGCAGCTACAAACAAGTACTCTGGCTGTAAGGTTACAACACAACACAATGGTATGTCTTAGAATTCAGAATAATAAACACACAAGAACCCAATCACAGAGAGAAACAGGCTATTACCTAAAACAGAGAGGCACAACTCCCCCCACTTTGCTTAAGACAACTCTTCCCTCATTGGCTCTGTTTGCATGCTTTGCTACAGAGCCCATCTCCCCTAAGCAGGACCTGGAAACCTCCCCAGTCTTAAAGCAATTGCTTTCAATTCCAACACAGTCCTCAGTATACCCATGGAGCCAGAGGAGAGTCCAGATGGAGGTACAGCACCCAGGAAATTGAGTGCACTTCATAGTGCAGGGCCTGTTACAAGAAGGTTATAGGACCTTGGCTACAACCTATAGCTTAGGCCCTAAGGTTTGATAGGTTTAGTGGGCACAACACCGGGAGGCAAGGTACAAGGTGGAAACAAAACAGTTTTATTAAGAGCACAGACAAGAAAAAGAAGAAGAAGAAGAAAGCACCAACGCTTACGTCCTTTCAGCAGACGGGAATTCCAGTTAAACGACTGCGGATGCTGAGCATGGGGAGCAATGACTTGTGGCGGTGAATAGTTCAATTGCCCCAATGACAAGGTTCCAAATGGGGGGGGGGGCTTAGCCAGCTTTTTATACCTTTTGAGCTTACTAAGTGGGTAAAAGGCATGATGTTTTTCACATTTATTTACAAGATTTCTTTGCCCTGGTTTTATTTTGTTGTTTTACAGCGCTTGCAAGTTGTGTCTGCTACTTTGTGAGAGGTTGGTACAACCTTGATTAAGATTGATGGTGCCAGTTTGGCTTAGGGTTAATTTTTGGTCAGGGAGAAATAACAGCTACACAACCTACTGCAAATGTTTTTTCGCGGAACACCCACCAGGTGGTGGAGCCGTTTATAGCCCTGATGAGAGGTGCCAATTTTAAAGTTAACCCTTACAACTAGGGCCTGCACTGTTGCCATTCTTTTTAAACTTTTTGAAATAAAACATGAATTAAAACCAATAAAACAAAACAAATGCACAGCACTACCACTATGGGGTGCAATAACAAATGCAAAAAGGTTGAGGCCTTTGGGGACCAACCAAAAAAAATATTCCACCAGTGGTGCACAGTGAGATTATGTTCTTGAATGGCAATTTGCTGCAGCTGCCCTGCATTGTGTATTACGTTTACTGTATTATGTAAAATAGAGGTAACAGTATTTTTAAGAAATTGGGTTACCTGGGGAGTTTGATTTAAAAACTTTCGCAGGGTTGGAAACACAATTAACACAGGCTAATGTGAGGATAGCAAATTTAGCTTTCAATTTGCATGGTGAGGTTTTAGGGTGTAATACGTTATATTAGTAACCACATTAGTAAAAAAGGAAACATCTTGTTTACACTTCACAATGGGAAAATATGAATACTGATAATTGTGTCACTGAATGGGGTGTGGTGTTGCCATGCATATAAAATCATTACCCCCATTAAAATACTGTTTTATTTAAAAAGCGTTTTCGCCATTGGCAAATTTTTGACTGCTGTTTAAAAGTGCAGTGTTTTGGATGGGGCATTACAGTGGGACACACCCATTTTGATGTTTACTTTTTACAAGCTTGCAAATTATAGGTATAGTTGGTATATGGATTAATTTACCCTTTTAAAAATTGGGGCTTTTAAGACCTATGGCCCATTAAATGAGGAAATATTACATATTTACATAACATAAAAAAGTGGACCAATTATAAGCTAACAAAAAAGTAAAAAAACCCATAAGATTGGTTAAACTGCAAGGTATTTGACTGGGTTTTAATTTAATATTTTGGGAAATAGTAAACAATTTACAAATTTATATTTTCTCTTCTGTGGACAATTTTAAAATTAATGCATACAATTGTTGAATGGCTAATAATTGAGAGGTTATATATTCAGTTACATTAGCAAGTATTTGATTATTAGTTTGGGAATTTTTTACGATTGACCACGCATTTTGATTTAACAAGGTCCAGACTTTTCATGTACCTTGTGCTGTTTGTAGGTTAGCCTGAGGTCTGGTGGGGAGTCGTCCCTCTGTTAGTTGTTCTGTCTCTTGCAGGGCCAGGTAACATGCCCCAAAACTGTCTGCTTTACGGGGATTTGCAGCAGCTTCTTGTAAAGTTTTACTCCAAAAACCTAGAGAAACTTGGCACTGACTGTGCGTTTGCCAAAGACTCCAGGCTGCCAGCCCCCCGAGTAACTGATACTTGCAGCTCAACGGGACCAGGGTTCCAGGGTTCTGGTGCCATAGCAGTTGCTACTGCCTGCTTGGCTTTCTCCCAGGCTTCTGCCTGCTCTTTTTCTAATGCGAACTGTGTCTTTTTTTGGCTGACTTTATACAGGGATTGTAAAAATGTTTTGCAGGTGGGGAATAAATGAGTGCCTGTACCCCAGTAATTCCACAAAGTGCTGCATCTCCTTAGAAGAGGGTGGGGGGATTGCTAAAATTTATTCTTTACAGGATTAGGAATTAACTGCTGGCCATGCAGCCACACAATGCCCAAAAGCTTAACCATTGTTGCTGGTCCCTGTACTGTGTCTGGATTAATAACCCTCCCTCCCCCCTTTTTAGGTGCTGTTGTGTAGCCTTTAAGGTCTGACTTATGGCCTTTTTTGACTTCCCTTGTAGCATTACATCATTAATGTAGAAAAACAACAGAGTCCTGTAGCACTTTTAAAGACTAACGGATTTATTTATCGCATGAGCTTTCATGGGAGAAAATCCCACTTCGTCAGATGCTTTGCAGATGGGAAGCATCTGATGAAGTGGGAGTTTCTCCCACGAAAGCTCATGCAATAAATAAATCTGTTAGTCTTTAAAAGTGACACGGGACTCTGTTGTTTTTCTGCAATAGACTAACACGGCTACCCCTTTGGATCATTAATGTAGTGAATGACCTGCACCCCCTCAGCCACACATAAACTTTGTAAATCTTTAGCCAGCATGCCATGGCGCAGAGTAGTTGAGTGGGCATAACCCTGGGGCAGCCGCCCAAATTGAAATTGTTGACCCTCCCAGGTAAATGCAAATTGCAGTTGTGACTTTGGGTAAGGGGAATGCTAAAGAAGGCACTGGCAATATCTAGCACTCCTGTCCAGGGCTGCGGACCCTTAGCAATACATTCTGTGAGGGTAACTATGTCTGGCAACACAGATGCCGGGGCTGGGGGCGGGGGGGGGGCTGCTGATTAAAAGCCCTAAAATCCACAGTAAAATCCACGATCCATCTGGGTTTTTTACAGGCCAGATGGGCCTGTTAAATGGAGAGGCAGCTGGCTCAATAATTTCAGCCTGCAGCGTGTCTTGGATGGCTTTGCTGATTTATTTATGTAGTGCTTTACACATGCTGGCTGTGGGGGCGGTGGAATGCTGAGGGGCTCCCATTTGGCTTTTCTGACCGACATCCTGCACTTTAAAGCTGAAATGACCTCCCGGCAGCATCAGCTGCAATCCCCTTAAACAATCCATTTCCAAAATGCATTTACCCCCCCGTGTTAGCAACCACAACCAGAGAGAGACATTGGTAACTTTTCAATTCCAAGAGTTAACTGTCTTTTTTCCTCTCATTGCTTCCCCACTCACTTTTTGGAGTGCCTCGATACATGTGTGGAAAGCTGTGAATCACTGATACTTTCGCTCCAGTATCTACTAAAGCCATAACCTGTTGCAATTGTTTTCCCCTTTTAATAGTTAACTGCACATAGGGCCAAAGGTCCCCAGCTGGGGGCTGTGGGGGCAACCTGGAATCCTGGCCCTCCCGTCATTGCTGAGGTTGGGACGGCTGCCACTGCTCCAGTGGGGGGTATACTGGCGGGGCAGTAGGTTCCCCTGCTGCGGGACCTTAGGGAGAGGTTGAGGAATGGCACTTTTTCTTAGGGGACACTCTATTGGTACGCAGAGCCCAGTGGCACCTCAAAATTTCAGAGGTGGGTTTCCCATGTATGTCCACCCTGGGCACACCGGCAGCTCACAAAGCTAAAAACATATCATGGACGCTCAGACTGAGCATGCTGTACTGCATGAACCTTCTTGGTAGAGGATGGTCTACTTTTCCCATACCCCCCGCCTGGGCAAGAAATTACAACATTTCTTTGCCCCAGTTTTATTTTGTTGTTTTACAAACTCCGCAAGCTGTGTCTGCAACTTTGCGAAAGCTTGGTATGACCCTAATTAAGACTAACGGTGCCAGCTTGGCTTAGGGTTAACTTTTGGTCAGGGCAAACAGCGCTGTCCCATGGGGGGAGCGGGGCCCAGGGCCAACTGGCCTAGGCGGGGCCCGGCCCCCCCATGCTGGAGGGGAGGCGGGCTGCTCCACTCCCCCAGGGAGCCAGCCTGGGCGGGGAGGGTGAGGCCTCCGGCTCTGGCCCCAGCCCTGGAAACAGGGACCACCGGTGGGGGGAGCTGGCCGCAACCGGGACCCCAGGCTGCTGCGGCCGGGGACCTGAGGCTGACGGTGGTGGCGGCGAGGGCTGGCCCTGGCCACATGGGGCAGGTGGGCCCTGGCCACCTGCCCCGCCCCTGGGCCTGCCTGCTTCACCCCAGGGGCAGGGAGGGCTAGCCCAGAGGCTGGGCTTAGTGCTCCCAGCCTGCTCTGCTGTCTTCGGCTTCCTGCCGAGGGCAGCGGGGAGCAGGGAACAGTGTGGCTGTGGGGGGGCTGTGGTGCAGGCCCCGCATTGTCCCGCTGGGAGTGGGACAGTGCGGGGCCTATGTAACCGCGGGGCCCGGGGCAATCACCCCATTTGCGCCCCCCCCCCCCCCGCCCAGGGACAGCCCTGAGGGCAAAATAACAGTGACACCACCTACTGCAATATTTTTTTTTCACGTAACAAACTTTTTCGTTGCACCTTACAGGGTCCCACAGACTATTCGTCCAAGATGAGGGGACAAAAAAGCAGCAATCATGGTGAGCTTTTTCGGTGGAGCCCCACAGAAATAGCATCTGTAACCCATTCACTGTGCTCCTGTTGCAGCCTCTGCTGGTGGTAGCTCAGCTCCAGATTGAGCTGGATCTTTTAGCTCAGGCATTGAAAGCTCACAAGTTAAGAACCAAAGGTCCCTGCGGCAAAACTCCACAGGGATGTGGTGTCACACAGACTTGCTCCTCTCCACGTGCCTTCCTTGGTGCTCTGGGGCCCACCATATACACCTGGTTGATGGAGCTCTCTCCACACTGGGACAGCTCTATGGCTAGTGATAAACAACAACAATTCATCTTACACTAGTCAGCTGGTAGGCTACAAGCAGCCCATTATGTGAAAGTACCCAAGAACAACGCAGCTTCAGCACATCTGAGCAGCTTCACATAACAGGGATCCCTTTGAATCTCGGCTGAAGTTTAAATCTGCCCTCCACTATCAGAGGACAGTGGTAGCATTTCCTCTGGAAATTATTCTCCCCTCAGTCACAGCTGCCCCATGGGAGGAGTAGTGGATTGCAAACTGCACTCTCCCACGTCCCAGGAGTAGGAACAGGCCATTTACACACTGCTTGGAAAATGTCCTCGATTATCTTCCTGGTATAGTTGAGCTGGGAATGCAACCATGTCCAGTATATGAGGAAAAAGGATAGCAAGCTACTGCAAAGACAAAAAAGTACATACAATACACACATTTTTCCGAAAACCAGCTAAAGGATGTAGCAGTTTTTCTTGGCCTTGAATATAAGAGTCTCCACTAGATGGCAGTCAGATGTCTAGAATAACACAAGGCCTGCTGCAAAATTCATTTGGATTAGCCTCTGTTGAATAAATAATCCGTAAAGGCATATGCCAGTTATCATTTGAACATTAGTTCAGTGTTTAGATTTGTTCCTACCTCCTGTGAGGTAGTAATGGATAATTGTCCAATAAATATGAAAGCATATTAGAGAATGATGTAGGCTTTGTAGCTGAAACTGTTACACGTTGTTCTTTGCGTTCACCCACCACTACCACTGTTAGGTGTCTTTCATCCTTTTTCCTGAGGAATTTTATGTCTTTCACCTGTAGTCGACTTAAGGAAATGCTTAAGTTGACTTAATAAAAGCCCAGTGTAGATGCGGCTTTGTTTAGGTTGATTTAAGCGCCCTTAAGTCGACCTAACTTGTAAGTGTAGACACATCCCATGATATTAGAAACAGGATTATGACTTCAAGTGATTAGTCTGGTAGGATGCATGAAAGCCTAAAGAACTTGGTGGGATTTTCTCCCATGAAAGCTCATGTGAAAAATAAATGTGTTGGTCTTTAAAAGTGCCACAGGACTCCTTGTTCATTTAACTCAAACCAGTCAGACAGAGAGGAAACATGATACATTAGAACAAACAAGGAGTTGGATGGCACTTTTAAAGACTAACAAATTTATTTATCACACAAGCTTTTGCAGGAGAAAATCCCTCTTCGTCAGACTCTTGAAGATGGGGAACTTGTTAGTCTTTAAAAGTGCCAGCAGACTCCTTGGTTGTTCTGCTGAACTAGACTAACATGGCTACCCCTTTGAAACATGATATACTAGAACAGGGGTCTGCAACCCAAAAGATAAGAAGAGCCATTTTTGAAAATTCCTTCAATAACAAAGTGTTTTGAGAGCCACAATGGGTGTAGCCTCCTGGTGGGAGGTGAGCCAGGATTTCTGCTGCAGGGTCCCCTTATGTGGGGGGGGGGGGAGCCTGGAGCTTGGCATGGGCTGCCCGTGGGGTCCCTGGTGGCTGGGGGAAGCCCAGAGCCAGGCATGGGCCTCCTGCAGGGTAGCCCGGTGGTTGGGGGAGCCCAGAGCCGCAAGGGGGCAGCCAAAGAGCCGCATGCGGCTCCAGAGCCACAGGTTGCAGACCCCTGCACTAGAAGATCTATGAAAAGTAAGATATTCAAAATGCTGAGAATTTTTCAAAGTCTCTCTTAAACCTTTTTCTAAAGCTTCCACCAAGGCATCACACTAAGCAGTTACCAGAATCATCCCCTTCCACTTCTGAAACGTAACTATCTGTATTCATTGCTGAATTTAGGCACAAATCAAGTCAGTCATGGCTTAGGGCCTTACATCATGAGGGTCTCTAAATATGTCGCAGATAACTACGAAGATTTATTATAAGGTATTTGATAATGCAAATAAAGCTTTTTGCAAGATATACATTTTATTTAGTAGTTTTTTGTTGGATCTTTGTCTATGTATATATGCAAATATAATGGTTTATCATTTATTTTTTCATTACCCTTTCTGCTATAATTTAATACACTTTTTTCTCTTAATTTTTTATGGTATGGGGCCTCTGAATCTTGACAGGGTTTAGGGCCTCAGCATGTCTTAATCCAGCCCAATCTGTATTGTTTATTTGGAACAGGGAGGCAGAGGTGGCTTTTGGGGTAGGTGAAGCAGGCGGCTGCCTAGGGCCCCGAGCAGTGAGGGGCCCCTTCACCTACCCCGAAAGCTGTGTCTGCCTCCTCCTGTCCTACGGAACACAGGGCGGGCAGTGGGGGCCAGCGGCAGAGGGGGAATGGGGTGTAGGGGTATCCCTGTGGGGGGATGGGGCCCAGAGCCAATCAGCATGGAGGGAGGCAGACTGGGTTGGCCCAGAGGCCAGGCCCCACACTTCCACTCTGCCATGGGCTGGCTGCTCTGCCCTACCGGGCTCAGCTCTGCTGCACTCCGCACTTCTGCCCCTTGCCTTTGGTTTGCCGCTTGCTACTGAAGGTAGCGGGGGCCCCCACAGCAGCAGAGGAGCAGACCGCTCGCTCTCTGGGATGGCAGTGGGGGAATTGGGAGCCCCGGCAGGGCACCAGGGCTGGTTTAGGGGCCCCCAGAAGTGTGCCGCACTGCTGAGTGAGCCAGCCATGGGGAACTGGTGTCGTGGCGGGGTTGGGACCCCTGGTGGGGTAGGCGAACCATGCAGGGGGCACTTTTTGAGGTTTTCAGGGCCCCCGGTGTGGCACCAGGGCCACGGGGGGAGGTTTCAGGGCCCCCAGTGGGATGCCGGGGCCATGGGGGCAGCCAGGGCTGGCGCAAGGATGCCCTATGGGGGTCCCGCAATGGGCCTTTGCCTAGGGCCCCAGATAGGCTAAGGCCACCTCTGCAGGGAGGGCACAAAAGTTGCACTTCCCCAGCCAAGTCATAAAGCTGTGGAGTAAGTACAGTCTATCATGTTCATGCATGCTACAAGTCAAATAAAAAACCAGAATATACGTATGTCTCCACCCACAAAGAAAATCCACAAAAAGACATTTAAATGAAGAACAGAAAATAAACTATTAGCTGCAAAGCTACATTCATTCATAAGAAATGTTGAAAATAAGCCAGAACGGTAGGTGTGGAATTCTGGAATCAGCTTTGATGGCATAACATTCCTTCACTGACTAAAATATAACAAATATGTTATTGTTCTAGCAGCTACTTGCCCATCATATGGGTGAGCGTCTCCTCAGGCAACTCTAATATAATTAAAATATGGCCAATTTAAAGAGAACATGGGCTAAATTTGAGTCTTTATTCCTGACCTAGGCAAACCTCCCACTGAAGTTTTAAGTCTTCACTGAGTAAGGAATTACATCTTGGCCTCATATTTACTTAGCCAGGTTGTGAGATATCAGCACCCTCAAAAATAGAAGTGGCATGAAAGCTACCCTGGGTTGATGACTTGCTACAATCCATATAACTACATCCATAATCTCACATATTCAGCTGCTGAATCCACTATCCACAAATGTCACATTGTCTTTCTGCCTCCCTTGTGAACTTCTTCTGCACGTGGCATAGTCAAACTAGCTAGAAGATGCTGATGAGAGCTGTGTGGAGGATGCAAATTCCATTTCACACACAAAGGATATTGAGATTTTAAAATCTGGCTTCATTTTGAATCAGAAAGAAAACCAAAATTTTCAAAGTTTTCTAAAAGAAAAAAAAAATCTGTCCCCACATTGTTTCAGATCGATCAAAATAATGTGTTTTAATTTGACTTTGTTGTATTAAAATGCAACGTTTTAAAATTCTGAACAGTCATTTCAAAATGAAAAAATAAACATTTTGTTTCAAAATGTCAAAACAGGATGATTCAAAATTGCCAGAACTTTTCCCATTTTTTTAAAACCAAAATTCCAGGAAAATGGATCCAATTTCACCAAGCATTTGGAGCTGCGGTTCCAACAGAATGTTGTTCTATTGAAGGGTCTCTGACCTAGATCCACTATGGTGCTTATTTCAGTGTTAATGGTGGCTTTAGCACTCATTTGTATGCAATATTGGAATCACACAAAGTTTAACAGTCACTTTGCTAAGTTTGATGAGATACTTCCTCTGGTTTCACTTTGTGTGAAGTCAGCTCCATACAGTTTTGCTTTGAGTTTTGCATCATTCCACACAAAAACAGAACTCAGCATAGGTCTGCTCAGAACATGGGCCAAGCCTGCTTGAAATGCAATGAATCGTGAATTAAAATTAATCAAGTCTGATTCTGGTGTTATTTAATTCAGTTTAAAATATTCCTTGGGCAAGATTTTCAACAATTTAAGACAGTGAGATGCTGGGTGTTCAGCATGTTTGAAAAATCAGGCAACTTATTTAGGTACCGAAAAAATGAAGTTAGAACCCTAACTTTAGAAAATCTCGGCCCCATTGACTAAAATGGGAACAGGAGTATGGAATCAGTCTGCTGAATATGCCTCTCTTTACAACTGTCAAACACACAATACAGCAATCTGTCTCATAGCCCTCTGATCCCTTTTCACCACCAACCTTTGCTGTGACAGGGTTTATCAAGCTATCTCAGCCCCCTGCTGGAGGTTATGGCACATTGACAGCCCCTGCTTCAGGAAATCCCCCACAGGCCAGGTTGCAAGCAAGATGTAGTCCTCCAGAGCTCTAGAAGGGCTGGGGGTGACATGTGACTCCTGAGAACAGTGCTCAGATAGTATCAGAGGAGAAACTCCTCAGTGTTAACTCAGGATCCGTGGGACATCTCAGTCTGCAACTAAATGCCTGCCTTCTTGGTTGTTCAAAGGCATAGAGAGCTAGATTCTGAGCTAATCACTACTTAACTTTGTGATAGACAACAGAGTCCTGTGGCACTTTTAAAGACTAACAGATTTATTTATCGCATGAGCTTTCGTGGGAGAAAATCCCACTTCGTCAGACGCTTTGAAGATAGGAAAGTTACAGAGTGGGAGGAAATTAAATGCAGGGGAGTGTATGACATAGCATCAGGTCAGGCTGTAACAGCAAATCAAAATAGGTGTTAGGATTCAAAACACTGGGGAACAGCACATAGAGGAGGGGGAGGTCAAATCACTTGTTGTAATGCGAGAAAAATCCATAGTCCCTGTTTAACCCCAAGACAACTGAGTCAAATTTGCATATAAGTTCGAGTTCTCTTGACGACTTGTTAATAGCTGTGTTGAAACAGATGAATAACAAATCACAGCTTCAAAGAGAGACTGCAGAACTCGAATTTATATGCAAATTTGACTCAGTTGTCTTGGGGTTAAACAGGGACTATGGATTTTTCTCGCATTACAACAAGTGATTTGACCGTCCCCTCCTCTATGTGCTGTTCCCCAGTGTTTTGAATCCTAACACCTATTTTGATTTGCTGTTACAGCCTGACCTGATGCTATGTCATACACTCCCCTGCATTTAATTTCCTCCCACTCTGTAACTTTCCTATCTTCAAAGCGTCTGACGAAGTGGGATTTTCTCCCACGAAAGCTCATGCGATAAATAAATCTGTTAGTCTTTAAAAGTGCCACAGGACTCTGTTGTCTTTCTACAATAGACTAACACGGCTACCCCTTTGGAATTTAATTTTGTGATGACACTATGCCGAGTTTATGACACAGGTCACACGGCACAGCTAAGCGTGCCTGCAACATCACGCCCCACCACAAGGAGGGAGGGCACAACAGCAGAATGAGGAGCGGCTTACAAAAGGCAAACAAGTTATTTTTTTAGGTTTCCATGTAAAGCAAAACTGATGAATTGCCTTCACGACAGATCTTTTCCTTTTAAAATGGAAAAAAAAATATTTTCCCCTGTGCAGCTTTCCTTAGCAAATAAAGTAATAAAATTGCATAGCATGGTGGCCAGCTAGAAGAGGACATTTTGTCTGCTCTGGTACCTTTTGGAAGTGTTGCATCTTCTTCACATGATCAGGAGCAGCACAAGAGAGAAAATGGAGAGAATAATGTATTAGAGTATTGGAGAAAATACTGGAGTATTTGAGAAAATACTCCGAATGAGTTTGAGTTATTTTTGTTAGAATGAGGAAAGAGGGAGAGAGATGGGTATAGTAAGATGTGGTAGAGTGAAGGACTGTGGTAGGGTGAGCTATTTGTATCATTCATTCTGATTTTGGAGAGGTCCTTCAAAACTAAAACAAGGAAAATGGCAGAACAGAACCAGATGACTCAAGCCATGTCTACTTTCAAAATGCTGTATTGTTCCTCACAGATCGACGCAGCAGGATTGATTGAGCAGCCAGTATAGACCCACTTAATGGATCCCGGAAGTGCTCTCGCGTTGACACAATAAGTCCACCCCTCTAAGTGGAGTAAGGCTGCATCAACGGGAGAGCATTGCCAGTTGACACAGCGGCGTGAAGCCAGCGAGGTAAGTGAAAGTAACTAA
>ML685863.1:4942114-5049185 GCA_007922175.1 Pelusios castaneus | reverse complement strand
AGTTGACACAGCGGCGTGAAGCCAGCGAGGTAAGTGAAAGTAACTAAGTGGAGGGGAGATAACGCATTCTGCAATACACAGATTGCATATCTCCCATCGACTTAGCCCCGCAGTATAGACCAGGAGATAATCCAGTTAAATGATGACCAAGGAGAGAGACAACAATAAGATTCAATAAAGCCCTTACGCTGCAAGGGGCCACCCAAGGCTAGCTAAGAAAACATGACCCTGTTTTGTGCAGTGAAAAAGAAATGTAGAGTCATATATCCACTGCAGCACTGTAGAGTTGGTGCCATTGAAACCAGAACCACCTCATTCTCCATCCCCAGTCTCACATGTGCATTGGGCAGAATGACTAAATAAATCCCTGAAAAAAGCTTTTGGGCTAAATGAACAATTACCCAGCATCACTCTCTGGGACTACTCTAGAAGGAAGAAATGGAATTTCCCAGTGTGAGCCTGTCTGTCCCTGCTAGGTTATACAATCACTCAACTAAACAGTACCTCCATGTCTAGAGCTGCTCAGAAAATTATGCGACCAAGGTCTGGTGACCAAACAGTAAGTGTGAAAAATCAAGACAGGGCAAGAAGGGTAATAGATGACTATGTAAAAAAAAAGCCCTAATTTTCAGTAATCTCCCTATAAAATCAGGATATCTTGTCACCCTAGGTGAGGGAGGAGTTCCCTGTGGAAATTTTTGTCAAAAAACAACAGAAAAAATCATGTTCATTGGCATTTTCCGTGGAAAATCTTGACATTTTGGCACATACACACAAAAAGAAAAAACCCAAACTACCAAAACTCCATCAAAACCAATAATAATTTGATTTGGAAATGTGTCTGTGACCTTAGGAGCCCTTCAGTGACTACTGGGACAGAATTCACTACCAAATAACAGCAACTCCAAGCACAATTGACAAACTCACTACACCTAACACATTGCTGTCATGGAATTTATCTATAAAGGTATTCATCATCTAAGGTGTCAAATGAAAATGTATACCCTACTGGGCATTAAAATCATCGTGTGATGTACAGATGGATGAAAATTAAAAAGTTGTGGGTTTGAACTACAATAGTTCAGTCCATGAAACCAGGCAGGGTGGGCAAACACATTTGTCCAGACAAAGGAAAGTTTCCTTGCTTGCCTAGGTCTCAGGTATAAATGACGCAGGATGAACCAAAGACAATGGGAACCATATTTATAAACGTGTGGGACTAGAAAGGACCTCAAGTAGGTTTTCTAGTCCAGTCTCCTGGACTCAGGGCACCAACGGGTAGCCATGTTAGTCTATTGTAGAAAGACAACAGAGTCCTGTGGCACAGGACTCTGTTGTCTTTATACCATACATGTCTCACTTATTCTTAAAAATCCCCAGTGATGGAGATTCCACGACCTCACTAGGCAATTTGTTCTAGTGCTTAATTACCCTGACGGATAGGAAGTTTTTCCTAATGTCCAGCCTAAACCAACCTTGCTGCAATGTAAGTCCATTGCTTCTTGTCCTACCCTCACAAGTTAAGGAGGCCAATTTTTCTCCCTTCTTGTAACAATCTTTATGGACTTGAAAACTCTTAAGTCCCCCATCGGTCTTCTCATTTCCAGACTAAACAACCCCAGTTTTTTCAGTCTTCCCTCAGGGGTCAGGTTTTCTACACCTTTAATCATTTTTGTTGCTCCTCTCTGGATTTTCTCCATTTTTTCATATCTTTCCTGAAATGAGGAACCCAGAAGTGGACACAATACTCCAGCTGAAGCCTTATCAGCACAGAGTAGAGCGGAAGAATTACTTTTCATGTCTTTCTTACAACACTCTTGCTCATTCATCCTAAAAGAATGTTTGCTTTTTCACAACAGTGTTACATTTTTACTCATATTTAGCTTGTTCTCCAATATAACTCCCAGATCCCTTTTTGCAGCACGCCTTCCTAGGCAGTCATTTCCCTTTTTGTATGCGTGCAATTACTTGTTCCTTACCAAGTGGAGTACTTTGCTTTTTTCCCCCTTTGAATTTCATCCTGTTTCCCTAAAGCCATTTCTCCAGTTTGTCCAGATTATTTTGAAAGTTAATCCTAACCTCCACACCACTCGAAACCCCTCCTCGGCTCGGGGCCAGAGCCGGCTCCCTCCGTACCCCCTCCCAACAGGTGACCTCGGTCTCCTGGGCCGGGGTGGGATGCACCTCCCCGCGCTGGCAGCCTCAGCCTCCCAGCCCAGGGCTGGCTCCCTGCGGGGCAGAGAGGGCCAGTCGGCCCATCACGCTCACCTCCAGCATGGGGGGGCGGGGGCCCCGCTTTGGCTAATTGGCCCTGGGACGCGCTCCCCCCACAGGACGGCCCTGTTTGTGGCTGGCTGGAAGCCTGACTTTGGTGTCACTCACCAGTACTGGGTGAATCTGTTCTTCTTTTTGCAGCCTGCAGCCTGGCCCGATCTTGGCTTTCTCAGGTGGCTACCTTAGACACAACAGAGTCGCACTTACTGACTAACCTGGTGACACAGGTGTTAAACTAGATTTGATGGGAGCAGGGACAAATGTTCGCAGATAAGTAAAAAACATGGAAACCTGGATGAAAGATTGGAATCGGGGGGGGGGGGACCATGGGCAATTATAGCAGGGGCAAGAGAGAGACAAAGAGGGAATCTAGAGGGGAAATCAAATCAGTATCTTAGCTGTCTGTATAGTAATACAAGAAGAATGGAGAATAAACAGGAAAAACTAGAAATACTCTAAATAATCACAGCTATGGCATAGTTGGCATCACTGGTGGGATAATACAGGACTGGAATCTCGGTATAGAAGGGTACAGCTTGATCAGGAAGGACAGGCAGGGGGAAAAGGGAGGAGGAGGGCGGGGGGGGGGCGGAGGGGAAGCCGGAACCCACCTGGAGGAGGGACCCGGCGGCCGAGGCTGCCTGCGGGGGGAGCCAGCTCCAGTCCCAGCCTTGCGCCGGGAGCCCGCCGTGTGGGGCAGGTGGGCCCCACATGCTCCATACTGGGGGTGGGGAGGGCCGGCCCAGGGGCCAGGCATAGCCCTCCGGGCCCACCCCGCCCCGCTGCCTTCGGTTCTCCGGCAAAGGCAGCGGGGCAGCTGTGGAAGGAGGGGCTGCGGCACGCGCGGGCCCCGCACTGCCCCGCTGGGTGCAGGACAGCGCAGGGCCCACGTAACCTCGGGGCCCAGGGTGATCACCCCGTTTGCCTCCCCCCTCTCCCCCAGGGACGGCCCTGGCCACAAACAACGCTTCTGATTCCACACACTGATATCAAGAATCCACAACAAAACGTAGACAGCCCCCTTTACTGCATTTCAGCTTCTGGCTCCCAATCAGCTGCTGAATCTAGTAAAGAGATAAGTTACTTAAAGCTCCAAACTCTTTACCAAACGGGCTCTCCTGACACCAGAGGATCAGCCACATTACCACATCTTTATAAGTTTGGATCTTACCCAAAATCCCATGCTACCAGCTGTTCGTGCCCGATGGGACAATGGGTGGCCGTTTGCTCGGGCAGGCCTATGTCAATGCCACCTTTCCCTAGGCACACACTAAGGAGACCCCATTTTGGACAGTGTAAGAGGCTCTGGCCTAAAACCTGGGAGACTGCAGCAAAGAATACTGACCCAACCCAAGAATTTACAACCCACCTGGGATGTGAAACTGGCCTACCCAGAAACTTGGGACCCACCTAAGAAGTTATGACCCTCCTGGAAAACATGGGAATCACCTAAGGGTTTGGGCCCATCTGAAATTTATGACACCCAGAATTTTACAACACCCTGAGAACTTGGGACCCACCTGCACACCCAAAGAATTTATGACCCATTGGAAAATTTGGAAAACATAACTAAATTCTATCATGGGAACTGCTTGGGGCTTCCTAACATGACAACAGGAACCCCTGACTGACGCAAAAGACCCTCCCCTGGTGTGAGGAGACACTAGCCTAATATGGTAACAGGTAGCAAGCAAAAGTCCTATAAAAAAGGGGTATTCAGCAACATGGAGTTAAGAGGTTCACGTGTTAACCATTGGAGCTGATCACCCCAACGGTCGAATCTCCCGAAGAAAGCTAGCTCGTGTCGTGTCTCATACCATGTTCCTGGCGTCCATGCTGCTGGTCAGTGGTGCTTGGGTTATGGTATGTATGTAAACCACCCTCTGCAATACCTTGCAGTGTTTTTCAGTCAGGTACCTAAATTTTCTGCCTCTGTTAGATGTTTTAAGATTGCTGTTTAAAGTTAACTGTTAAGTGTTTTAAGAATACTGTATTGTTCTTAAGTACTATCTCTGTTGAAGATTTTAAGATCACTGTACTGGTTTTTTCAACTGCCACCCCTAAGTGACTGCTTTTCTAAGTGCAAATTGCTGTTTTGTGTTTTACTGCTGAAAATAACTTAGAATAGCCATTTCTTGTCAAGTAATTACTGGGTTCACCCACTGGGCACCCCAAATAAAAGAAAATCGTTTTTGTGATTAAACCAAGCGAGTGGCATCTCCTTCTCCCATCACAGTTGGGGAACCCACACCAGCCAGTCCTTTAGTAACTAAAACTAAAGTTTTATTATACAAGAAAAGAAACAAATGAATTTGCAAGCTTGTACAGTTCCTCTGATATACATCTAGTACCTGGCTGGGTCTCGGTCCTTTGTTTCACAGCTTCAGTTGTAGATGAATAGATCCAGAGGTACGTGCTGGCTGAAGACTGAACTGAAGACTGAATGAAAGACAAGGTGGAGGTTGTGCATCTGCCTTTTATGTCCCTTGGCCTTTTCCATGCTGCCCATAGAAATTTACAGGAATAAGATGGAGTTCAGAGTCATATGAACAAGTCTACACTGTAATTAAACAGTCCTTTAGATCCAGCTATGAGATCCTGAGTCAGCCGGCCCAGTCCAGCTGCAGATAGCCATTGGTGTAGAAATTACTGTATAGAAGTACTCCAAGTTACCAAGATATACTCAAGTGACCCATAAAAGTGATGTATGAGGAGATGTTTAAGAGGCATTGTAAGAACAGTCAGTGATCAGTTCTCCCTAGATTTGTCCGTGTCTTTGTTATTTGAAGATATTTACATACAAATATAGTTTTAAGTAACTTACATTTGCATAGCCTCTTCACCTCCAGCCACTTAAGAGATGTCAGCAGTAGGAGCATACCCCTCCTTTTGGGGTCGGGTGGGGTAGGCCAGGAAGTGAGGAATAATTTTTCCACTTGTAATTGCAAAGGGAAATTTATTTAGGCAGGATACCCCAACTGGAATTAGGCCAGGAATACCAGGATTAACATTATTACTCTCACAAAAACCAGCAGTGGCTTTTTTTTTTTAAAGAACAAATAGTCAGGAGAACCCTGAATTTACAATTCTTTGCAGAGTCAGGACCAAGACCCTTTAGCATTACACAGCAAAGCAACAGAAAGCAAGTGAAGGGATTTCAAAAAGGGCTGGAGATGGTCAGGACAGCTACAGAATAGGGCTGTCAAACAATTTTTTAAAAATCATTGTAACTAATTGTAAGATTAAAAAAACAGTTGCAATTAATCACAGTTAACACAAAATAATACAATACCAATTTAAATTACTGTAAGTATTTTAGATGTTTTTCTACATTTTCAAACATATTGATTTCAGTTTCAACATTGAATGCAAAGTGTACAGTGCTCATTTTATGTTATTTTTATTACAGATATTTGTAATCTACAAGTCTAAGCATGAAGTGGCGTACAGATGTTTAGCATATCTAGCATGCAGATACCTTGCAACACAGGCTACAACAGTGCCATAAAATGCCTATTCTCACTTTCAAGTGACATTGTGAATGAGAAGTGAGCAGCATTATCTCCCATAAATGTAAACAAATGTTTGTTTTAGCAATTGGCTGAACAAGAAGCAGGACTGAGTGGACTTGTAGACTCTGAAGTTTTATATTGTTTATTTTTTTGTGTATTTATGAGAAAAAAATTCTACATTTCTAAGTTGCATTCTCACAGTAAAGAGATTGCACTACAGTACCCCTTGATATGAATTGAAATATATTATTTCTTTTGTTTCTTTTTTTACAGTGAAAATATTTGTAATCAATAATACTAATATGCAGTGATCACTGTACACTTTGTATTCTGTGTTGTGCTTGAAATCAGTGTATTTGAAAATGTAGAGAAACATCTAAAATATTTATAATATATTTAACAATGGTATTGTGTTGCTGTTTAATAGTGTGAGAAAAAACTATGATTAAATGTGGGGTTTTTTAGTCTAGTTAATTTATTTTACATTAATTGTTCGAGTTAACTGTGAGTAAGTGACAGCCCCACAATAGAAGATTATTTTTGTGACCAAATTTTGAACACATTGAGGGAGAGCCACATGAGTATCTGGAAGGCCATGGAGGAGGAGGTGGCAATAGTCAAGGCTGTCCCTTCCTGTCCATCTTGGAGGGAGGCCAAGCCCCCTCACTACAGTGTTCCTGTGTGTACAGAAACTCGATGGGGAATTAATATTCATTCGGAGGAGGGGTCCTTCCTGCAGGCCACAGGTGATCAAGTAGTCTATGTCCTAAGCCCTCAAGTCAGAACAACAATGAAACAGTCTATGGACCCAGGCCCTCAGGTAGGGTAGAGTGGCAAGGCAGAAGTCCATGGTTCTGCGAGGCTTCACAGGTCTGGGTGAGGTATCCACCCTGGGGGTAGGTATGGCAAGTCGGGAGGGAGACACAGGCCCTCCCAGCTCCACCACAGCCCAGGGACCTATCAGTGACAGATTCCCACCACAACCAGAAAATTGTCTAGTTCCCCTGGGCTCTTTCCTACCCCCTTTCCCTGGACCTCCAGTTAACCATCAGTTTCCCAGGGTGTATGGTAAGGGGCAACCCCCACATGTCATAAGCATCGCAGGCAGCCCCTCCACGTCACAGGTGGCAGGCAGCTTCTCTGGGGCCCGGGCCTGGGACAGCTCTGCAGTGTCAGGCTGGGGTTCCAGCACCAGTCCAGTGGAGAGACATCCTTTCCTTCCAAGAACACCCTCCAAACTGAGCCATAGGGCTCACCTTTTATACTTCCTGTGCCACCCCTCTGCTTCTAGTAGGGCAGACCAGGTTGCCTTGGCTCCACCCATAAAGGGTTGGGCCATCCTTTCTTGTCCATCTCCAAGGGAGGCCACACCCCTTCACTACAGCAAGAAATAACCCAGGCCTGGATAAGAGATCCATTGGCAGGATTTTGCAACAGCATGGATATGAAGGATGAAGCAAAAGGAAGAGTCAAAAGCTACAGCCTGGTTTTCAGCTGTAGGAATGGGAAGACAAGTGGAAAATCAGTAGCAGGTGAAATGAAGGGAAGTTCTCTTTGCCTGTGAGCAAAAGTCCTGACTTTTCATATTAATCAGCATTCAGCTACAGCATCTTCCTTATATAACTGTAGGAAATTTTCAGCAAAAGAGACCTCGGGCTGCTATTCTGAGCAGTTTGCTCAGCCAACCTGGCTGACGGTTTGGCAATTGTTTGAAATTAGAACTCAGAATGGAAAATTCTGGGACAGCAGCCGCTGGCCACGTAGCAGATTGGCACCCTCAGGGAAAAGACTTGGCTTGGGACCACGCTCTTCCAAGCAACAAACATCACAGAACAAACTAGGGCCATTAAATGTTCACTTAGACCCAAACCCATCTGAGTTTTCTGGTGCTGGGAGAAAAATGAGTTGTCAGAGTCTACAGCAGTGGTTCCCAAACTTTTTCCCTGCATGATCCCATTTTCAGGTATATTGCTCCTGGCAACTCCAGTCAGCATGGACTCTGCACAGCATGATCTCACACACCATACTTGAGAAATCATGCGCGTGGAGGATGCTGTTTGCTCTACAAAATGGCATCTTCCACACAGTGTGACCTCTCATGTACTGTGTGTGTGAGGTCACTCAGTATAGAGAATGGCATTTTGTTAAATTGTGTTCTTTGCACACTTGGGATTGCCATGACTCCCATCTGCTCATGAAACAGCCCCATTTGGGGTTGCAATCCACAGTTTAGGAACTGCTGTTCCACAATAATGAGAAGAATATAAGTACCTACAGACAGACAAGGATTATTGTGTGGAGTTGCATGCTTATTTTCTAAAACACCTTTTGCTCTGTTTTTTACCGTCCCCAAATTTAATTTTTTTGTTTCTTTGTTTTTCCTTTTGCTGGACAGCAGCCCACTTCAATTTTATAAAAGACTCCCTTGGTGTCAGCCCAACCAACACAACCATATCCATGAGTGCACTGTACTTGTTAGCTGGGCCTATCATCACATGGTCCATGAATGCTGCACTTTCCCACCAATCTTCTTCTGCAAGCAATGTACTCAGATTAGCAGGATGCTAGCTGGTGTTTTCATGGGAAAATCTTATTCCTTCCTCCCAATATCTGCCATCAAACCAATACTGATTGCTAATATTACAAGGCAGTGGACTTGATGCTGATCTCACTTTGCCAGGTGGGTAAGTAAGGGGCAAAATTGGTGTAAAATTAGTACAAGTGAGATCATAATTAGATCTCATGTGTTCAGACCCAAAAGGAAGGGGAGAGCAATGGCAACTTAATGTCAAAGTCATAGGGAAGGCACTACAAACTGCTCATAGATTCACTCCTTATATACATGCACCATACCTTTACTTTATGACCATTTGACTTCCTCTGAGTCAGTCAGTTGTAAAACTCACCTTGAATCAGTGACCCAGGATCAGGCCCTGAGGAAATGCCCTGTAGAAAATTCCCCCCACTTGTTTGCTGTGTCTATTAAATAGAGTAACTACTGGTGCCTCCCTGAAACCTCACTGCCCTGCTGGTTTGGTAGACCCAGCAGAATATGTATGACCCAGTCTGGGAGCGCTGACATTGCTCCTCCCACATTTATTTGAGTTATAGAAAAATTCCATGGCCTCCAAGGAATATGCAGCCTGAAAAGTGGATGTGCAACACAGGGAAATGATCCCGTAATGCTAAAAGTGGTGTGTGGAAATGAGTAAGAGTATTTGTTTTATTTTGATGTTATATACTTGTTTTTCTGGGTGGGGCAGTGTCCAAATAGCAGAACCACCAGAAAGGGAAACTCAAGCTGAAAAAATTAGCTTAATCTGCCAAATAGAAGACCACATCCAGCCACCGTTGTCCAGGAGAATGGTGGTCCCCTGAAGAAGAGCTACCTGGAATGACTTGGCATTGTTTCCTTTTGTCATTTAGGTGTTCAGCCACTGAAACCATGTCCCCATTACAGTGCTGAAATCCATTTAAGTTACATTGATGATCATGTCATTTTAATTACATCAGTTGTGCAACACTCCTTATGTCAAGGGAGCACATCCACAGACAGTGCTTTTGCATAGAGTAGACAGAGTGTTGAACTGTGGGTAGATGTCCCACTGTGCAACTTGCCACCCTCTATCACTGAGAGCGCCGAACAGATCACGGTGCATTAGGAGGACATGCCCACCATCTCATGATACAGTTCTTTCTGTCCTATCATTTCATGGGCTTCTGACTTCATTTCATGACACTTTTCAACAGCCTTTGGAAACGTTGCACCTACCATCACTTGCCTGAAAGTTTGGATCTTGAACTGTTGACCAGTCTCTGCTGAGTGTTATGAACACATCATGGTTTGTCCTATAATATTTCACAAGCTGTGAGTCATAAAGTGGTTTGGTGGTGTCTGGCCTGCCATGTGCCAAGGAAAGAAATAATGCAAGATTGCTGCTAGCATTCGTGGAGCAGCTGCATATGGTGGACCAGTGGTACTGGGCTCGTGAAACCAGCACTGAGTGGTGGGATAGCATCATGATGCAAGAATGGGATGACAGGCAGTGGCTGCAGAATTTGTAGATGCACAGAGCCACCTCCCTGGAACTGGGTGCAGACCTCGTCCCAGCACTGCAATGCAAGGCCACCAGACTGAGAGCTGAGCTCATTGTGGAAAAGTGAGTGGCACTCGCTGTGTGGAAGCTGGCAACTCTAGACTGCTACCAGTCAGTCACAAGTCAATTTGGAATTGGGAAGTGCTGCAATGCAGATGTGCAGGGCCATTAATCAATTCCTACTATGCCAGACCATGACACTCTGTAATGTGCAGGAAACACTTGACAGCTTTGAAGCAATGGGATTCCCTAATTGCATTGGGATGGTAGATGGAACATATCCCAGTTTTGGCCCCAGACCATCCTGCCATGGAGTTAATCAACTGAAAGAGCTACTAATCCATGATCTTGCTGATGCTGCTTGATCAGTGGGGCCATTTCACTGACATCAGTGCAGCATGGTCAGGGAAGATGCATGATGCACGCAACTTAAAGAAACTGGAGTGTATAGAAAAGTGCACACTGGGGTTCTTTCCAAATGAGAAGATTCAAATGGGGGTGTGAAAATGTCCATTGTGATGCTGGGAAACGCTGCCTGCCCCTTGTTCCTATGGTTCATGAGGTCTTCCACTGGGAACCTAGATAGCAGCAAGGAATATTTCAACAACGGGCTCAGCAGGTATCTAATGACTACTGAATGTGCCTTTGGCTGATTAAAAGACCAGGATTGCTGTCTTTATGTCAGGTTATAACTCAGGGAGGACAATACCCCAGTGGTCACTAAAGCCTGCTATACTCTGCATAATATTGCAAAGCAAAGGGGGGCAGTTTCCACAGAGCAGAGCACTGAGGCAGATTGATTGGCTGCTGATTTTCAGCAGACAGGTACTAGAGCAATTAAAGGGTCACAATCACACAGTGGGGCTATCTGAAGTAAGGAGGCTTTGAAGGAGCATTTTGACACGGATTCCCAAGAACATGTCTTCATTTGATGCATTCAACCAGGCAATGTTTACTTGCCACCTTGAATGACCCCTGGAGTGCTTGCTTCCTGAGCGTCAACTGTACTGACCAAATATTCCTCCCTATAGGCAAGGTCTTCAAAGCGTGGGGCACACACCCCTGAGGGGATGTGGAGGAATGTTAAGGGATGTGCAGGAGGCCCCGTTCTCCCAGGTTCCTTGGAACTGAGAGAGGGGGCTCAGCCTCAGGACTGAGAGTGGGGAAGACCTGTTTCCAAAAGGTTCACAGCAAGGGCTTCAAGTGGGAACCTCAGTGGCTCTGGAGCTGACAGTGGGAAGTCCCACTGCTGGGGTCATAGCAGGCACCTTGGCCACCATTGAGCTGAGAGCAGGAAGCTTTGCCACTATGTGCCTGCAGCGGCAGCCTCCTCCCACACAGGGCTGACAGTGGAAGTCCAACAGTTAGCTACCTGGAAGTGCTACGGCCAGCCTCCAAGGCCTGGCAAAGGGAGACTCTCACCAGCCAATCATTTCTACAGCAACAACATTTTCCTTTCCAGTCCAGTATCACATGCTTCCTTACAGCACACAGTTGCTCAGGGCTTATTCTCCTGGCGAGTTTGATATTTTTTCACTGCATTGTGTGGTGGAAAATGGATCAGGACTGATTGCCAAAAGATAGTATTCCAAAACAAAAGTCAGAAGCTGAAATGGCTAAAGTTGATAGAGAATTAAAAAAAAAAAATCTACAAAACCAAGAAAATATGAAGAAGCATATCTGGATTTTGGTTTCATTTCCATTGCAGTCAATGGAGAAATTAGGCCTTAAAGTGTAGCGTGTGCAGTCACTTTAGAAAACGACAGCCTGAAGCCAATAAAATTAAGGCACCATTTAAAAACAAAACACGGTGATCTCATAGGACAGAACAGAGGTTTTCTGCAGGAAAGCAAAAAAAAAAAAGATGTGGTATCCACCCCTGCCAGTGCTTTAAAAGCGTTATATCAAATTGCACACCACATTGCCAAGAATAAAAATCCTTATACAAATGGGGAAAAAAATTATTCTCCTAGCTGTAATTGACATTTGCAGAACAATGGTTGGTTATAGTGCAGCAGAGAAGTTAAAAATGATTCCAGTGTTGGACAGCACACTCGACTACCGAATCTCTGACATGTCAGAAAATATCAAGGCACAGCGGATCTCTTGATTGCCATCCAGTTGGATGAAGCAACAGATATATCAAAAGAAGTTCATTTAATTGCTTACGCTCAGTATTATCGTGAAACCTCGATATTAGAAGATTTCTTGTTCTGCAAGTCAATTAAGATGCATGCAATTGGATCCGAACTTTTTACATTTTAAACAAACAGGGGGCATGGCGATGAGGCATAGTCTCTTGGTTACAGCTCTCACAGCTGTGTGTAACTCCAGCTTTCATAGTGAATCCAGTACCTAGGGGTGGGTGCACAGGGACCAAGACCTAGTGAGGAATGTAGTGGGGCAGTTTGGGGAGGACATAGAACGGAGTTCTGTATTGGTTGCAGGGCAAGTCGTGCATGGACATGCTCAGACTGAAGCGTAATAAGGGACTTGAGCATCTCTGTCTATCCCTCCTGTGGTTTTATTCATCCGTTCTTGCCCTATGTCCTTTCCAAGACACCCAGATTGAGTTTCTTGTTAATTGTTTCCCATGTTCTTGTCTTGCTATGTGCTGCATCTGCTGACTGCAGCACTTCGCAAAACATATCCTGCTTACTCCTCCTGGTTCGCCACCTTATCTGATGGGGTGCTCCACTGGTGTGGAGGAATAAGTCCTCAAGGGCACATCTGCAGAAGCAGAGAGGTGGTATTGTGTATGCTCTCACAGCCACGAAGCACAAAGGTTACACACACCTCTTCCTCACTGTCCCTTAGCTAGCACATAACTCAGCACAAGTCCCCAGTTAGTAAATTCACCAGTGAAGAGAGGGTGGAAAGGGGGAAATGGGCAAGAATGGACAAAGGGTTTGGATGGTTTGCAAAGGGGATTCCTACAAGCACCCATTAACAAGGAGTCCTGTGGCACTTTTAAAGACTAACAAGTTTGTTTATTGCATGAGCTTTCATGGGAGAAAATCCCAATTCATCAGATGCTTGAAGATAAATATGTTAGTCTTTAAAAGTGCCACCAGACTCCTTGTTTATTTTGTTGAACCAGACTAACACGGCAACCCCTTTGTAACTATTCTGAATATTAGTTCCCTTTTCCATAGGGAAAATTGAAGTAATTGAACCCGCAATCTCACTCCTGAAGGTGACTGTGGATGAAAGGGAGCATCGCCTGCATGCATGTGGCTTCAGAGCAGCTCCATATGCTGTACACCTGTGTACTGGTCTGGTTCCTGCAGAAATAATTTTTGGTTGTTGCAGCAAATTTTCCTACAGCAGGGGGAGAAACAAGGCAGGTCTGCCAAGGAACTTTCAGCACAGGATTGCAGAATACCTACAGGAAAGTTTCCTAGAGATCTCTCTGGAGGATTCCCAGGACATCTCGATGTACATTGAGAAACTTTTCCATCGGGACCCCACTCTGTAGCTACATAGGTGCTGCTTTTAATTTCTATCCCTTATCTCTTCTCTACCATATAACAAAGTATGTGAGAGCTCAAACTCCTCTCACTGCGCAGTATCAAAGCAAATATGTGCTTACCAGAGTGTGACTCCCCTGCTTCGTGCATGCCAGAGCCGAAAAGCTGGGATTTGCCATACCGCATCAGAGTCAAAAAGAGTTCTGACTCACCACACCACTGGGTGACCCAGTCATGTGTTCCACATCTCCCTACAGCACCACTTCCTTGCATACCACTTTGCCTGTGGGGTTGACTCCAATGGTCGTTGATGCCAGTCCCACCAAAGTATCCATGAGGCTCCTGGCAGTAAAGGTGGGGTCACTGCCCAGGATGCATGCAGCTCCTTGTAGAAGCAGGCAGGTCTTCAGCACCACAAAAGAGCGATGGTTGGCCTCCATTGCTTTGTGGTAGGCCTGCCTCAGCTCCTTGATCTTAACATGGCGTGGCTGTGTGTCGCTCCCACGCCTCTGATCTTGCATGCCACTAGCAAGCTGCCATAGGTATCAAAGTTCCTACAGGTGGAGTGAGGCTGCTGCTGCACACCACCCCCCCCCCCAATCCAACAGCACCCATGTGCTCCATGCGGGAGTGCATTGACTGCGAAAAGTCAGCATGGTCAGCTGGGAAGATGCTGTGAGAACTGTCCACGCTGAGCAAGCAGGAAGAGGAATTTCAAAAATTCCCAGACCTTTAAAGGGGAAGGGGCAGATACCGGTCGGTGTGCCTTCAGAGAAGTGGTGTTCAAACTGCTGACCAGAGCAGTCACAATGGACTTTGTGGAACACCTCTTGGAGGCAAATGTGGGTGAAATAAGCAAGTGTACTGTCAACAATTACTTCGTGTCACTCTAACTATGTCACAAAAAGCCCTATGCCTCTTGTCAAGAGCGTTTTATTGTGTCCCCAGAGCAATTCCATTGGCAGGAGTATCACGATGTGTACACCTCCAGTGTTTTGTCAGCAAACACTGACCTTTGTTGACAAAACTGTGTTATGAAAACAGGGCCTAAGCTTTTGTTAACAGGTTGGGATTCTTATATCATTTAAATGGAATCTGGTATCAAACAGAGCGCAGACATTCCGACGTTCCAATGAGAAGGGAATGTCTTTGGCACAATCAGATTCCAAAGGTCTGATCTCATTCTCAAATAAATTGGTGAAAAGGCTCCCACTGACTTCAGTTGGGGTTTGAATAGGCTCAAATAACCAAACCAGAACAAAATCCAGATTGGATTATCTGTGGTCTTTTTCTTTAACTAGCAGTTTTGATGAGTACTTAGACAACAATGCTCCAAATTGTCTTGTTCCATGCTCTTGTGTGCAATACTGTTGTAGCTGCGTTGGTCCCAGGACATTAGAGAGACAAGGTGGGGTAATATCTATTATTGAATCAACTGCCATTGGTGAGAAAGAGAAGCTTTTGAGCTACACTGAGCTGTTACTCAGATCTGGGAAAGATACTCAGATGTCACAGCTAAATACAAGACTGAGCAAACAGTTTAACATGAGTATCAGAGTAGTTAGCATTATTCTAAGGGACAATTCAAAGTGAAGTGGCCCGTTATCACCACTATAGTCGTAGGACAAAAAGAGGGGTTAATGGGTTACTGAGTGTTGTAATATGCCATAAATCCAATATTTTTAATTAAGACTGTGATTTTTAGTATCTAGCACAGCTAGGAAGTTAAGCTCACAGGCTTGTCTTTTGAGAGGGTGGTGCAGGTTTCCTTTCAAGACAAGGACTGAAAGGTCAGATATAGAGCCATTACTTTCTGAAAAGTGATTCCCCCTCAGGGTGTTTTTGTCTTTCCCATTTTCCTGTGTGGATCATTCAAGAGCATTGTGATTGTCTGGTTTCAGCCACTTAGTTCTTACTAGTTCCAGAGGGGTCGCCGTCTTACTCTGTGTGCAGCAAAAACAAAGAGTTCTGTGGCACCTTAAAGACTAACAATTTTCTTCTGGCACAAGCTTTCGTGGGCTCCAACCCACTTCATCAGATGCCTCATTAACTTCTCTGATGCACTGTAACCAACCATTGTTCTGCAAATGTCAATTACAGCTGAGAGAATAATTTTCCCCCCCTTTGTATAAGGATTTTTATTCTTGGCAATGAGGTATGTAATTTGATATAATGCTTTTAAAGCATTGGCAGGGGTAAATACCACATTTTTCTTTTTTTGTTTAATAATTTCTTGTTGCTTTCCTGCAAAAACCTCTGTTCTGTCCTATGAGATCACCATGTTTTGTTTTTAAATGGTGCTTTAATTTTGTTGGCTTCAAGCTATCGTTTGCTAAAGTGATTGCACACGCTACACCGTGAGGCCTAATTTCTCCATTAACTGCAGTTGCATCTGACGAAGTGGATCGGAGCCCACAAAACCTTATGCCCAAAGAAATTCGTTAGTCTTTAAGGTGCCACAGGACTCTCATTGTGTTAGTTGTTTCTGACAGGCATGGGTAGGAGCCATGGCTCTTGAAAGATGTACTGTGGGACATGTTAATCGTTGTAGCAGTGGAGACAAGTCTGCAGGTTTGCATCTGTTGATCTGGCAGGGCTTGTGTGACCTATGCTGAGCTTGGAGAGGGTGGAGGGATTGTGTGAAAGCCAGACAGGGGGTTTAGGAAAAATATTACCTCCCCACGTGTGCTACACTATGTAAGTGGGGTTAAATTGCAAATTTACAAGCAGCATTCTGGACAATTCTGGCAGGGTGACAGCATCTTCTGCTGCAGTTATTTAATGGCCAGAGATTCCATTAGTACCTCTTGTTACGTGACAATGGTAAAGTAAAAACTTCTAACACTGAACAAAGGCCTTAATTAGAATAAGGAAAATATTATTATTGCTAGAACTGCCTCTCTCCCCTTCACTGCTGATTTTCTGTGTCAAACCTTCCCCAACCACTCTTTTCTCCTGGGCCTCCTGTGCACTTTTAAAGAAACAGTGCACACATCTGCACATCTCTAACTGCTATAGGAATAAGGGAGGGACATTGTTCTGTATCAGAAATGCTTCGGAGCAGAATTATTACAGGGGTTTTATAGATCCTCCTAGAAACAGCACGGGGCTTCATAAAATTAAAAACAATGGGCTAGATCCCCACCTCCAGTGCACAGAACAGTGCAAAGCAGCCCCCAACAGCTTAGGAAATGAAGTCAGGCTATAGCAGTCATTGAGGAAGTTAGGAAGATGGAACGTAATTACCCATAATAAAATTTGGCCTGACCACTGAATCAATTTTAACGTAGAAAGCAGACTGCCACTGAGTGAAGCAGCATAGTCTAATGGATACAGCAGGAGGGTTAAAATTCAGGACACCTTGGTTCTATTTCTGGTGAGCATGTGCACTCACATCACCTCTCTGCCTCAGTTACCCCATCTGTAAAATGGGTCAAATGTCAGTCCTTCCTTGTAAAGCACTTTGAAATCTACTGATTAATAGCACTGTATATGAGCTAGGTGTTATCCTCAGAGCATCGCCAGCGTTACTACCTGCAACTACTATCTCATTCTGCTTCCAAAGACTGCATATTGCTTGACATCTGATGAGATTATAGGCCACAGAATGATAAAACCATATGATAGTGGTAACTCCTTTAACAGACTTCTGTTGAAGGCTGAAACACTTTAATATAATCAAGGCTTATGGTTAGTGCTTCTGGAAGTGAGCATGGCATTTCAAGTGAAAACTCTTGCATTTTCAATCAGCATTCAATAAATGATGGTGCACTGCTAGAGGTGAACTTACTTAAAAAGCAGGTGCCCCTACACTTCAGTCGATTTAAGGAGGCTTAAGTCGACTTAAAATACTCCACGTCTACACTGGGCTTTCCCTAAGTCGACAAGCCGCTCCTTAAGTCGAATTAAGGAAAAGTTAACTCGAACACCTCATTTTAATTTGAACTAGCTCTTAAGTCAACTTAAGCAAGTGGAGACGGGGATTAGCGCCTTGGTGGAGCTTATTAAATTGACTTAAAACATTAAGTCAACTTAACAAGGTCAAAAAGGGGCCATGTCTACACTTGACAAGTCGACTTTTGTTAAACCGACTTTATAAGGTCGACTTAAAGTTGACTTCATAAAGTCGACCTAACGTTTCAAGTGTAGACATAGCCAGAGAGAGTTCTGTGCAGCTACATTGAGGTTATAGGGATTCACATTACTAAAACCTTGTATAACTCAGAATTTACCCATCCTGTTCCTGAAGTTAATAAGGCAGTAAAAGAAAAGGTCAAAGAAAAAAAATCCAGTAAAAATAGCTTCAATTACTGTGTCAGAAACAAAGAAATTGTCAATGTAGGAAAGCATCAAAGCAAAGAAAAAAAGCAAATGAATCCTACCAGAATTGTACTCAGAGATGAAACGTGTTGGGTGTGTCTCTCTCTTTATGTTTGAAGGAAGAGATATTTTGCTGCTATGAATCACAGCATTGTGACAGGGGCAGGAGTTCAAATGCTGATAGTGTATGTGCAGGAGCAGGGCCTGGGAGAGGTTACACTCCACAATGCTGTGTGCTTAAGCATGTGCTTTCAACACAAGAGCTCTCTTCCCAAAGTGCATCCCCACAATTTTTATGGCTCATATTGGGAACCCTGAAGCTAGGGCAGTCAAACAGCTCTGCATGTTAACACTTCCATGCAGAGAGTTGTTTTGGAAACTCTTTCCTTTGCCAACTGGAAGAAAGGCATTTTACCTAAAGGAAATGACTCCTGCCAGACAACAAGCTATCAGATCCCTTCCAGATGAAATTTGTACTTTGAAGCAACAATATATCCACAGAGACCAGATGGCATTTATCTGAAAGGAAACGGAAATGTCATGCACAGATCCTTACATCACGCTACTTAGTTAGAGGTGAGATTTTTTTTGTAATGGGCTCAGTCAGCTTTTAGGAACTGCAGCATCATTAGTACAAAAACAGATATGCAGTGGGCAGGGAGGCACTCTCAGTAGAAGCAGCATTCAAAACTTGGGGTGTGTTAGTAGCACTAGAAACAGAAAGGAGGCAATAACTCGGCTAAAGCTATATGATGATCCAGACTTGGAGGCAGGCGAATTGGAGCAGGAGGCATTTATAATGGGAAAGAGGAGGAATTGATACCTGGGGTGAAGGACTCAGTCCATGCTAAGAAGAGAGAAGTGGGTAGTAACATCTGAGATGGCAACCATTTCTCACTCACTCTACTCCTTCAGCTCTTTCGCCAAAGCCATTTCTCCTGGCCAGCACTAGCTTGGCATGAGATGTAAAGTCGGAAAACCCAAAGAATTAAGATGTGGAAAAATAAGAAATGCTCAAGAGGAAATACATGATCCTGTGTGCAGAGGTGTAGCCAGGTAGGGTTTTCTGCCTGGCCCCCCGACTCTGTAGGGCAGGCCAGACACTTGCCGGTACATAACTGGAAGCTGAAATAAGGGACACCCACCGCAGAGCCTAGCAGCGGGGCGAATTTCTCCGACACTGCTGTGGGGCCCAACCAGCAGCCGCAATCGTGACTGTGATTGCAGCCATCAGTGGAGCAGTACCAGCACCTCTGTTCCACTCATGGTGACGGCCGACGGCTGCTGGCCAGGCCCCACAGCTGCAGCAGAGAAACTCACACCGCTATCAGGTGCTGAAGTGGGTGAGCCTGAGCTTCAGCCAGGTGGGCACTGGACCACCCATAACTATGCCCCTAGCTGTGTGATGTGACTTCCCTTGCAAAATCATGCTCTTCCAAGAACAACAGTCCTTCCCCTGGTCTTCTCTTGGCCCTCCTGCATCCCTTCTCCCCTACACCATTTTCAGTGACCACAGTCATTTTTCATTGCTTTATCTATCTAAATTAGACTAACTCCCCAGAGCAGAAAAGACTTGCAAAGTGCCATGCACGCCCCAATCGGCAAGGCTGCAAAGTATCTATTACTAATCATTTGTAATTAGCTGTTCCTTAGCTATTTACAGCTGACTGTTCCAAAACACTTCATATTTCCTGCCTCACAAAACAGTTGCCCTTGTTGATCTGTTTACTCATGGGGACGACATGCTAAGTCATAAACGCAAAGAGCACTTGGTGCGTAACGCTTCCTAAACACAGGCAATGGTAAAGTGGCTAAATCTGTCTCTGCCACCAGTGGGCCATTTTTCCACACGCTGCGCAGTTGGTGGCTTTTTAATCAAATTAATTCACTATACAACTTTTGTTTTGTTTTGTTTTTACAAGCACTGATGTTATCGGCCACATCCTGAGAACAGACTAATGTGACTTTTATGGGAGGTCAAATGAGTGACCCACCAATTTTGAGCGTGTTCTTTTAAGTACACGTTAGGGAACTGTAATTTCAAAACACAAAACACATTAATTTAGAAGAATGCTGTCAGATGACTGGAAGTAGTGGAGTCAAACTAGAATATCTGGCCTGTGCTCATCTGGGAGACCCAAGCTCGCACAGACCCAAGATAGCTGGCAACTGGGATAACCAACCTCTAGCTTTGGAGTAGATCATGTCTCATACTGATGAGCTAGAGAGAATTATACTGTTCTAGCTGATATCAGTGGTATGGGGTCTGGGCCTATGGAAGGATGTATGGGTTTTGCTGAGCTGGGAAAGTATTTTCTTGTTTGGAAGGAAGCTGAATGATAACAAGTCAATGACTGTGCATCACAAAGACTAAAGTCTTTCAGCCACTCTTCAGAGCTGAAGAGTGATCCTCTTACACAAAGAGATGGCTTTCTCCACCAGCAGCTTCCTTGAGAAAAAGCATATGGTGCTGCTCAGCAGTCAGTCAGTGCTGGAATCTCACAATAGCTGATGTTTCCATTAAAGCCCCAGCTCCTGGAATCAGATGATGAGGTCAGAATCTCAGCTCCCCTTCTAAAATAATGAGTTTCTATCACTTGTGACTGGAGAAAAGACAGAAACTGTGACTAAAAGAGCTCAGAAAGCAAAGAAGGAAAGACTCTACATTAATTAGTGGAAAGTGTGACTTTTTTTCCAGCCAATCTAACAATTTTGGGGGCCTGACGCATGATTTTGAATGCTTGAGGTAGGCATTACTGAAACTTGACTCCCAGTAAGAATGTTGGAACTCTTTGTAGGTGGTTGAATTGACTGAATTGTCAGGATACATTGATTACTTTATATGAGTCCATGTTATTTACTAGCTACCTCCAACAGCCCTGCCTCCATTCCCTTCTGCAGGGTTTCCAAGGGACCTGGGGTAGACTTAGTAAGAGACAACACGTGCTATTAGAACTTCAACACTCTCAGAATATCTTTCCTATATGGGCTTTTCACATCAAATTTAGTTTGACATACATACTGGTGACCTCTGCATACCATTGCAAAACTCCAAAGGATGTTTCCCCCTCTCTCTGCCTTAGCTGTAAATATCTTGCAGATGCTGTTCTACTATTTTTTTTATATTATTGCCAGCTGGCAACTCTGTAGGCATGCCAAAGAATTCCAGGCTTCACAGCAATGTAACATTTTTATCTTTAACACTGGATGGCTCTCTCTCCCCCACCATCTACCAAGAACATGATAATAGTAAGTTTCATGTTTTATTCTGTTTCCATCAGAACTGTGATCAGGTGATAGAAAATACAATGAGAAGTAAAAATATGACATTCTCACACACTTATACCCATCAGAAAGAGAGTGTCCATTAAACAAACAAAAACAGCTGGATCCTTATGGAGGAGTCCTATAGAATTTTAGAGAGGAAATTCTCTCTATAGAATTTCTAAACCAACCCATAAAATTCTTCACTGAATTTCTTAGGTTGATTTCAGTAGAAAGAAATACATTCTCTGTTAAATTCAATATTTGTGTAGGTAATTTCTAGAGGGCCCTGTTTGATTTCTGTAAAACACTATTTTCATCACTATCAAATTTATTTAAGGCTCTGTAAAGGAAAGATTAAGGATCTTTCTGTAAAGGAATATGAGAATCCGAGTGATGATATTAACACTAAATTTTAAGTCTCTGAAGAAGTAATTTAATTTCAGTCATTGGTTCACAGGTTCAGTGGAAAGGAATCCTAAGATCTTTGGGTATGCACACAAATAAGCTTGGGGGAAAAAATGTTTGAACACAAATAATTTAGTGTGACAGAGAAAAGTAGTGCTGTTCATAGTGACAGGGAATGGAAGACTAGATCTGAGAGGAAAGAGAATTCAATTTCGACTATGTTAATTTCAAATTGAACCTGAGATATTCATGAACAGATGTCAGAGAGACAAGCCAAGACGGAGTGGATGGAGGAAGGTAGGTTAGGAGTGAAGGTCTGTGAGGAATCAGGGGTCAAGATGGAAGTTCAAGTCATGTCAGTAGATAAGATCAGCTAAAGATAGGGTGTTGAGGAATGGGCCAAGAACAAAGCCTTGTGGAACAGAACAAGAAGCTGAAGGAACAATAATAAAAAAAACATAGGACAGGAACTAGGAGGAGACAGAGTAATGAAATCAAGGAAGATTGGATCAACATTGTCAAGCAATCTAGAAGACGAATAGGATAAGAACAAAACAGAGGCTCTACGATTTTGCCACAAAGAACATGCCTACACTACAATGTAAGCCAAGTGTCTGTGGCACTCACACTCACACTCAGTTGTTATAAGCTTGGCCTTCAGCATCCACATTGAATATTGGCCCAAGATTTAGAATTTCAGGACACACGTCTCCCAGGCATACTAGGTGTCTATAATGCACCGTGCACCCCAAACCAGTCTACCCCACATGTCCTCCCTCCCCTCCACAGCCCATAGCTGTTCTAGCTCTTTGTACACAGTAAACTATGGAAAATCTTGACTGTCCATCCCATGGCACTTTACAGGAAGTTATTTCAGCCCACCATTCTATCCTGTTGAGGTATCTTTTGGGTCTGCATGCTCCCAGAAACCACAGCTGGCAATATGGAGGAGTCATTTGAAAAACCTGTCCTGCTCGGGCTTTTACTCCTGTTTCCTGAAATGCACAAAGCATACACGAAATGCTGCCAGACATTTCAGCAGTGTTTTTTGACATATTGTCAGAGGAGACAGTTTGATACACAGTAGTGGATCACATCATTATGCAGGCCTGCGATGCTAGCAGTCGGTCCAGAATTATCACTTGAAGAAAACCACAACTTACCACAACCCTCTAGTATCACAATACGTGCATGAGACTCCCCATGAATTATAAGGGTGGTTATGCTGGTCCAAAATGGGTTGCTAGAGCTGTCTAGAAGCTGGCTACCCCAGACTGCTACAGTTCTGTTGGTAACCAGGTTGGTGTCGGGAAGTCAATTACGAACAAGATTGTGGTGGAGTTTTCTGAAGCAATCAGGCGTGTGATTTACCAAAAGGTGGTGGACATATCCAAGATCCCTGAAGTAACTGCTAGTTTTGAGAGAATGGGGTTTCCAAGCAGTGCTGGGGCTATTGGTGGGACTCATGCCCACAGCTGGTCCTCCTCATGGAGCACACGAGTATGTAGACTGTAAAGCTGGGCTGTCCAAACCATGACCTAGGGGCCAGAATGATGCCCATCAAAGACTGGTATCTGGCCTGCCGGATGCAGCAGCAGCTCCCCCTCCACCCAGCTGGAGCCAAGGAGCAGCTCTTTCCATCCACCCTGGAGCAATCCCTTGTCTCCACCCCAGGCCTGTGCACGGCCCTGTACCGTACCAGCCAGGATGCAAGAGCAGAGGTGGATGAGAGAGATCAGCCATTTCTGGCCAGGAGGAGATGCTGCTGCAGCTAGTAGCAGATGCTGCTGCTGTACAACTAGTACAACTGCTCCCCCTCTCCCAAACAGCTGCCTGCAAGCGCCTGGGTGGGGAGCAGCCTCCCCTCTCCGTCCTGGATGGCTGCAGGGGCCAAGGACCATGTGAACCAGAACTCCCAGTTCACTCCTTCTCCCTCCTCCCCCACTTTCCAGCCCAGTTCATTGGGGTACCAGTCCAGGGCACGGAGGGGAAGCCACTTCCTTCAGCCACACCCCACAGGCAGGAGGGACTAGGGTTGGAAGCAGATCCCCATCCACTCACCCAGTTGCTAGGAAGAATAGTCAAATGGGCAGTGGGCCACAGCAGGAGAAGGTCAAAGCCACTGCCCCTCCACTATATAAGTGGGGCAGGGAGTGGGGAGAGCACTGCAGCCATGGGCAAAGGGAAGACCCATACAATATGACCACTTGTCCTTTTCCCCTCCCCCAAAATTCCTCATCCCACCAGCAAAAATAAAAGTTAGCAGCTTTATCCTCCCCACCTATGATCCCGTGTCAGCGAGCTGGGCGCAGCAGTAGCAATAGGCAAACTTGTTCACCAGCCGCTGAGTAAGGAAAAAAATTGTAACGTGGTCCCTTATTTTAAAAGTGTGGACACCCCTGCTGTAAAATGCACTATCCCTTTTTCAGGCAGGCCCAGGTGGACCACAGGAGGCCAATTCAGAGAGTCTAGTTTGGGCTACACTGGAGAAGTTTGTGATGCCAGAGTTCTCCACCTCTCAAGAGTGGAGAGGCCAAAACACTATCCCCATTCAATTTTATTGTCATAAATGGAGTAACTGTCCCCACTGTTATTCTAGGGAGCTCTGCGTACTGCCTTTAGCCGTGGCTTAACAGAGCACAGCCTGATCTCAGGTTCCCTGGCCAAAGGGGGCTGAATTATACTCTCAGTAGGCATCAATGGTCCTTGAAAGTGCATTTGGCAGATTGAAACCTGGCTGGTACTGTTTACAGAACAGTTTGGATGCCCGTGTCACTAATACTGTCTGCATTATTGCAGCTTGCTGAGCTCATCATCTTTGTGAGCCAAAGGGAGAGTCATTTGCCTCTGGATGGGCCTATGACAGAAAGGGATTGATGAACTCAGCCAGAAAGCGCACCTGTCACAGCTGGAGCTGGATGCACACAGGCAATAGAAATCAAGGATGCGTTGTGTACCCGCAGTGTGGGCATGCACGGAGAGATGGAGGAGGGAGAGTAGTACATTTATGGCTCTATGTGTGCAGCAATTTTTACACTAAATGAAGTAGTGCTGTATGCTGAAAATGGGGGAGAGGTTAATTATAATGAATTCTGAATTGTGGATCAGATGACTGCCTGTACAGAGGGCGGTGAAATGTGTGACATGAGCTGTGAATTTTCAGGATAGAGTGCTATGAACAGAGAGATTGAGAAATGGTGTTTGGAGACAATTGCTCAATTGTTCCTTATGTGCATCTCTATTCTTTGAAATACATGATACGATCTGATGCTAATAAACATTAAAATAACCCTCTTTGCCTATGAACCCAGTGGTATTACAAAAAAACAAAAAAACAAAAACAAAAAAAAAAAAAGAGTATTAAGTCAATCAGGATATCTTTGTAACACTAAGTGCAGTAATAAAATTAAGGGCACAACACAAATATTGAACAGGGCAAAACAGCGAAACCAGTGCAAACAACTAATTCCTTACTTTACCCCAGGCCCCAGTTCTCTTTTACCTTGGTGCCACTGCATAGAGGTGTAGAATTGCAGTGGGATGGAGAATTATTGGGGTCCTTTTGCCCTGTCCAACTAGCATACATGGTTACATAGCCATCCAACCATAGTATGTTCCACTGCTGGGGTCCTAGTCTACAGAACATGGTACCATGGAGAGGACTCAGGATGTGGAATAGGTGGAGCAAGAGCATGAAGGTTTGAAGTCATTAACACCAGCAGCCTCATAAACAGGTCTTTCATTTATGCTCCGTCTCCCTACCTCAAGCAATGTTCCAGCTGCAGGAAGCTGCGTTGCAAATCTCTCCTTGCTGTACCTGCCTGTGCCTTTCCACTTCCCATGAAATCTTTTCCCTGTGGTATTGTATTTGCTTGTTGGCCCTGTCCAGGATGTGCACCATAAGGTCATCTTGGAAACACATCATCTTTCATTGCTCAGTGAAAATCGCAGGCTCCTGCTGGAGTGTGGCAGGGCTGCAGATGTGATAGGGCCTGGAGACATGGAAAGGTCTAAAAGCAGGTAACTACATTATTATTTCAAGTACTCCAAAAAGGTTCAGCGCATCCCCAAAGAAAGGTGCCTGGGGAATCTCAAGGACAAAAAGCGTGGTATTTTGTAAAACTCAGCTCAATGTAATCTAAGAGGAACTCTACAGTTGCAAGAAGCTCTGTGGAGACAACTGATTTAAGCAGAGTGAAAAGAATGCACACAGTGTTAAGTTGAAATATACAAATGCTATATATTTAAAGACTGAAGACCATTGTAGCCTGGGCTGGGGGGTAACTGCTAAGGTATACTACCTAAGTTTGGGCAGTCCTTTCAGGCATTCCACATTCTGAAGAACATCATAATTCTAGAGCTTCTGGAATGATGCAGCAACATTTTATTCCAAGTTACTGGTGGCAAGGCAGTTATATGCGCCACAGATTTTTAAACTTATGGGGACTGAGCAACAGCTCTATAAGTGGAGGGGTCTGATGTCCTATAGAGGCAGGCCCAGAAAATATGCCCTTCCCCAAAATGTGACTCTCTGGAGTTCCTACTACAGGAAAAGTAGCTATCGATTATAGTAATATATATCTTTCACTTCTATTTTACCTTGTCTTATGAGATCCCTCTAAAGCAATCACTTAGTATGCAACCTCATGGTTTCAGTTTGTCAAGAACATTTGGTAAATCAACAAATTTTTCATAGATGTGAGCTGTGTACATATTCTATTGTTATTAATGGACAGAAACTAAGGGACAGTTTTAAGCTAAATAGTAATGTGTACAAAGACATGATCGAAGTATTCTTTCACAACTAGTTGGGTGAATGGCTGAAATGGTCTTCAAGCTTGATGGGGTGGAGCCCAATGATATTAATACATTTAATAAAAAACGCTTCTTTGCAATTAATAAGCAGAAGGGGCATTGGTTAGTTTGTGTTTGGACGTACAGATTGCTTATAGGAATTTGTTATTTAGCATGCCTTCCATCCTTACCTTCAGGTCTATGGGATCTTTTATATCTATGTCTTTGCCCCTCATCTAGCATAAAAAAAATCATGAGGAAGTTTCGAAAGGAAAACAAAAATTGTAAATATACAAAATGTTAAAGTGTTATGATGAAGAGGGCAGAGTTTTCATTAAAACATTCTAGATATGCAGGCACCACGCTTGTAACCTGAAGCTACTATTTAAAAGACATTAACAAGAGAAGGTGGGCAAGGGAATTTTTTTTTTAATTGGACAAGCTTCTGTGGTGAAAGACAAGCATTTGATCTTTATGTGGTAATAAAGAGATATTCTTTCACCCACCTTGTCTCTCTAATATGCTGGGACTGACGTAGCTACCACTACAATGCATATAAAGACATTAGTTCTGTATAGGAGGGAAATAGTCCCCTGTGATATATTTTGATAGAATCCTGGAAATACCCCGAGAGCTAGAGAAAACAGTATGTCTACACAACACCTATGGTTGGCCTGTGATGGCCATCTTGGGCTCATGGGACTCTTGTTGCTGAATAGACTTCCAGGTTCAGGCTGGAGGTTGAGTTCTGGGACCTTCCAACCTTGCAGGGTCCTAGAGCTTGCTATACAACAGTAAGACAGCTACAAACCAAGCCACATGAGCCTGAATTAGTTGAAACAGGCCAACTGCAGGTGGCTAGTTGCTGTGCTCTTAGATGTGAGATACCCAATGGAAAAAGTCAAGACTTGATGGTGACTGGGACAGAAGTGGTATTTGGAGTTAGTTGGGGAAAGATGGGAACTTCCCCCATTTCCCACCTACCTTCTTTAAGACTAATTAATAGAGGGCATTAACTATGCTGCAGTATGGAACAGACCAAAGCTGCATTTTTAGCATACATACACCTCAAATTGCCAGACTTATAATGTTGCAAACACATGCAGAAGTTTCTGCCTCTGTCACCCCAGAAGGCAGCCTACTTATTGTGATCTTAGCTTGGATAGCAAATATCATTAATGAAGTAACATTAGCCTCATGTGCTACACCACTGGACTTCCTCATATGCAGTGCAGATGGGGATGTGGTGCTCCTGATAAACCAGTTTGTAGACTATATGGGGCAGAAAGTTTCCCATGCACCTACATACTGATTAGTGCACAAAAAGTGTTACCGCTGGGCATGCAACTGACGTTAAGAACATGCCTAATTTAAGTGTTTACATCCTTATATGGTTTTGCACATGCAGTTATTGGGAAAAACATAAGCCAACATTTCAGACATGAAGGTTTTAAACTGAGTGTTCACTTTGGCATATATTCATCTTGTATGTGTGCAAACTCAACACTTGAATGCACATGCAAATCAGAGTCTGAGCATATACTCAAGTTTGTGTGTGTGCAATTTAGTGCATGCAGGTTTGGAAACTTGATTCTTTACCTCAGAGACTCGGGTCTAATACAGCTCTATTACACTGCTTCAGCAGTCTCCAATCTCGGGGGCTACTGAGATCTGGTTTATCTTCTCTCCCCTCTTTGCCCCACACCCCGTACTCGTGAGAAACATAGGATAACCTTAAAGCGAATCTAACTTTTAATGATTACAGTCCCCAAGGGGTTATTCTGCTAGCTACGGGTAGCTGGAGTACAGCATTGTTGCAGGTATATCTGCTGCCAGGGTCCCAGATTGGGGGTCCAGAATCTGACTGATTATGTAGTACATGCAAGTTTCCATAAATTTGAATGAAAGAAAGCAAAGTGGTCTTTAATCTTGCAAAAGTTAATCTGTTCCCATTTATATTGCACTCTTCTGAAAAAGCACTGTTGCTCCTCCACAATGCTATAAATAATAAGAAAGGAAGCATAAATCAGATATCTAAGTGACCTGGAAACAGGCCTCAACAGAAGAATCTACAATGCTTGTGGTTAGAAGAACAATTTTCACCCCATGTTTTTGGGCTGTGTAATACATTACCAGATCTAGACATGGGGAAAGTAAGATTTCTTAATGGCAATACTATCGACTTGTAGTTTGCTTATGGTAGGAGCTTCTTTTAAAAGACTTCTTACTATTCTAAGAAAACCAAAAACATATGTTTCATGTTCATATATAAATCACAGCCATTAATAGAGAACACCCATTAAATAGCCTGGAGTGCTACAATAGCAATAGTAGCTATTGTAATATAGTGCTATTTATTATGTGTGGAAGTACACACACTATTGATCCTCATGAAATATACTGTAACAGACTTTTCTAGACAAGAAATCACTTTTGGTTTAAAGTATTATGGACAACAAACATTAAATGGCTTCTAAAATTTAGGTTGAAAATTGGATTCACCTCCAAGGCTAGACCTTGTCCTCATTAATAATGATGAAACCCCATTAATGTCAGTAGGATTGCACAAGATGCTGTAGACATCTCACACAGGGCCACCCCTGATGGTCCACTTCTTCCCTCCCCACATCCACCAGGCACATACAGCCTCCAGCTTTAAGCATCACTGGTGTTTTTAATTGTATTAAGCAACCCACCACCACCCATATACAGTAACCACAGGCTTAACAGCCCCAGAAGCAAAGCCCAGCTTTCACATTTGGCTGGCTGTTCCTGCTAGCTGTCTCTCCCCAAACCACTTCCACCTTTCTGCCTGGGGAGCTTTTATGAAGCCTGGCTAACAAACCCACAAGCTGTTCTCATCAGCAACCCAGCCAGCCACTTCACCCAGCTGGCTCCACTCCCTTCTTAAATAGGAGGCTGAAGTAGGGGCTAGTTGGCCCTTTCAGCTCCTACCTCTCCTCAGCTGCTGGTACCGACCACTCTAAGGCCCTATAATCCCTTATCACTGGGAGACACACAGATTCAGTCCAAACCTCCAAAATGACACTCCTTTCCCAGCTGTCCTTTGAGCCCACAGAGCCAGCATTCCAGCACCTGTGTACTCCAGGCTACCCCCAACCCCGAGGCCCCTCTCTGGGTATATCTGCCTCTTACAGAGATCCATGTTTTACTCCAAGCCCCTCGAGGGCCACATCCCCAGTGTTTCTGACTCAGTCCCTCTAAAGTAGGATCTGGACTACTCAGCCTAGGGATTGCACCTGACAGGGTCTTCCTATCTGTTGCTCCGAGGAGTCCAGGTAGGCCCTGTCCTGTCCTCAGTCCCATCTGTCTCTCCTTTCTTCCTCTGGGCTCTGTCATCTTGGGGATTCGATCCCCATCCATTCCAGGCACAGGGTTGTACGGTCTCCCTTGCTACCTACTGATTTCTGGTTTCAGCAGTGCAAGGACTGCCCCTTCCCTAGGTTTTCTACTGCCTCTATTTGGGCACACCCTCATCTTTCCTTTTTATAGACAACCCCACCCTCAGATAGCTTCTCCCAGGAGGGAAGGATTCCCAGTCTATTCCTAAAATCACCAAGGGAGGTAGTCAGTCTATGTCCCCAACCCAGCTCCAGTCAAATCAGCCCTTCACTTCCAGGGGCACTTGAGCCACTGGACAGTAGTTTTTGTCCTCATGGATGGGCTATACGGTCATCCTTTCCCTTGGGAGCATCCAGTAGGGCTTTGCTAGCTAGCTACCTCTCTATTAGGGAGCAGGCAGAAGCCCTGCTGAGGTTTTTGTGCCCACCCACCCCTTTTTCTGCCTTCCAACCTCAGTCCATCCACCAAAACTGGCCCAACCACAGTCCATCTGCAGAAAGTCTACCTTTTGGTGCTTCACCTTGCCCCACTACCAGCAGACATCCCCACCCCCGTCCTTCCAGAAACATCCCAGGGCTCCTCTTTTTTCCAGGGTCCTTCCCAGCTACTCTCCCCACATTTGACCACTTGGAAGCCTACCCCTCTCTCCTGGGAAAAATCCACTTTCACATACACCTCAGCACTGTTCCCTCTAAGCTGATGCTGCAGCTGAGCAAGTTTGGTACTTGCTGAGCAGCAATTTGTGAGGCATGGTAGCCCATGGGCAACAGAAGCACAGCATCCCCAAGTACCTTAATGCAAAAGAAATGCATAAATGTTTTCAAATTTTTATAAAAATGTGAAACTGAAATAGTGTAGCTTTATTAATTTACTGAACAAATGTGAGCTGCCACTTGCTGCCCATCGAGCCTCTACTCATCTACACCACACAGTTTTTGTCACTTGTATTTTGCCATTTGGTCAGGAATGTCTTTTGTTCCATGAATTGGGATAAACTTAAAGTTTTAGGATGATCTTGGAGCACAGACCATCTCTGTCTGTAGCCCCGGTACATTGTCTTATGTTCATGCATAAGGTTTTCTAAATCTGTGTCATGTTTGACCCAAAGGTGAGACTTTTGGTCCTTTGAGTGGAAAGAAATGTCCTCCAGAAAGATTGTATCCATTTTATACTTCAACTGAAAGATGCAAATGTTTCTAACTTCATTTAGTAACGTTTGTTAGGATATAGAGGTGTTTTTTGGGGGAGGGTTTTAAGTCCATGTGCATGTATCATAGAATTTTGTTTGGAGAAAACCTGTCCCTTCCCTGGCAAACTGTGCAGCTGTAATGGCATGCTATAAAACAGGGGTCAGGAACCTATGGCTCGCGAGCCAGATGTGGCTCTTTTGATGGCTGCATCTGGCTCGCTGCCAAATCTACCCGGCCCCCGCCCCTGCTGCAGCCTGCCCCACCCGCTGGCAGCCTCAACTTCCCCGCCCAAAGCCAACCCCGCCCCGCCCCCGTTCAGGTCCCCGCCAGTGCTCCCTCCCAGCTGCGCAGACTCCTGCTGCGGCTGGGCTGGGGAGATTCAAATCTCCCGCCCTGAGCATGCTCAGAGAGAGCGTGCTCAGGGTGGGAGCGGCCTGGCCGAGAAGCAGCTCTGCCGGCCGTCCCTACAGCTGCGAGCCTCCGGCCAGGTAAGGGGGCCGGGGCCGGGCTAATCCACAGCCCCGGCCTCCCAGCACGGGACTGGGATCGGCCTCCGGGGCTGGGGTGAGCTCCCCCCCACTGGCGGCTACCCAGGGCCACGGTAGGGTCTGGCGGCCTTGGCTGGCTTGCTTGATTTCTTTGCTTTCTTCCTTCTCTTCTTTCCTTCCCCTTTCTTCTTTGCTTCCTTCTTTCTCTCCCTTCCTTCTCTTTTTTCTCTCTCCTTTGCTTTCCTTTTTCTTTCCTTCTTTTTCTTTCTTCCTCTCTTTCTCTTTCTCTTCTTTCCTTCCTCTTCCTGTTTCCTCTTCTCTTTCTTTGCTTGCTTGCTTCCTTCCTTCCCTTTTTCTCTTTTCCTCTCCCCTGCCTTCCTTTCTCTTCCTCTTCCTTTCCTTTTTCACGTTTAACGGATGGAAGTCTCAACGCCTGCATGAAGCTTAACCTCACCACATATCAACCAGACTACAAAGCCATCAGCAAAACCATGCAGCACCAGAAGTCGCATTAATGGTAAGAAGTACTTTATTCATCATTGGTTAGCAACAGCATAACAACGTTATTAAAAATAATTCAGAGACTTATTGTACTTTAAAAGTGTTGATCTTACATAAAATGCACACATTTACTTGTATTTAGTTTTAAACATATTGTATGGCTCTCACGGAATTACATTTTAAAATGTGGCGTTTATGGCTCTCTCAGACAAAAAGGTTCCCGACCCCTGCTATAAAAGAACAGCTCTGTCTTGTGTTCTGCTGGAGAAGGGAGGAGGGCATCAGCACGGGGCCTGGAAGAAGAAAGGAGGTGGGAGTTGGTGACACTACCACTATCAACAGAAGCGATTGTAGCCTCTCCATTCACTGTGACTTTATTAGCATAAGTGTTGCCAAGATGGGAGAAAACACATCCCTCAGTTCTCAGATGTCAAACACAATCCTCCTAGTGTAAGATTACACACTGAGGAAGTGATCTACTCCCCTCAATCTATGTCATTACTGTCCCTTCCTAATCTAGTGGCAGGGTATTACATAGTGCAATGCCATCTCTTATCAGCATCCTGCTCCCCAATTCCATTCTGAGACAGAAGCTAACCAGCATACACACTACGCTACCACTCTACCCAGTACCTCCCAGTTGCACAGGCTAGCCCAAGATTCCACCCATGCAACAGCATAAATTGAAGATGCAACATACATTAGTTTCTTGTGGCAAAAGAATTTAAAACAAACCAACATGTAGACAAAGCCCAGACACCCAAATTAGAGCACTTCCAAGACCTAATTTTTTTTAAAAAGACACCATGAATAGAATCAGATGAACGCTCTTCAAACCATACATCAATGGCCTACCAACTCTAGTGGAACAATTCTTAAATCCCACCACTGGATTAATGAAAGAACTGCTGCCTGCACTGTGGATCTAGCTGTACTATCATCTGCTGGATACATTTGCAAAGAACCTTGCGCTTTTTCAGAAATCTATTGCAATATAGGACAACAGTGGGGAGAGGAGGGAGAGAATCAGGTTCTTTTTCAATTGAAGAAAAGCCCCTAAAAACCACAACAGGACATTTTTATCAGGCTAAATTGCAGATGTTTATATATTATAATAAATGCATCAGAATTCAGGAAGTAATGTTCCAGGCCTTCCTCTCCGATAGTTTATTGGGGCTGGGGCATTTGGCGATTGGGCCGGGAAGGAGAAGGGAGGCGGGGGTCAGTGATCGGGTGGGGGGGGGGGTCAGGCTGCATGGATGTTTGGGATAGGTGTGTGGCAGCCACTGCTCACCCACACAGCTTAGAGGGAACATAGCTCTTCAGGCAGTTTTTTACTGCAGCATCTACTGCTCAGCTGATGTCTCTTGACCCAGGCATGCAGGGTCTCCAGCAGGCTATGAATAAATTGTGTGAGCACTAATATGTCCATTATTTCTCCCCTAGTGTGGGTATCTGGCTTCATCCAAGGAGTCCCCCACTCCATGAGTCTCTACGCAAACACTAATGATCACACACTCCCTGGCCCCTCAACCACACAGAGGCTGCGTCTACACTGGTAAATTAAGTTGACTTAAGCTTGCTTAAGTCGACTTAGTTTACCTTGTGTCTACACTACAGTTTGCTTAAGTCGACTTAAGGAAAATGAAGTCTACTTAATGAAAATTAAGTTGACTTTATTAAACCTGCTTTCTAGTCGACCCAAGGCTTAAGTCAACTCCCTAGAGTCGACTTAAGCCAGTGTAGCCGTGGGGTAGCCCCAAGTTGACTTAGGGCTACACCAATGCGCTCCCTGCTAGGGGGGAGGGAAGGGCCACAGGGATAGCCTGGCATGCCCCACCCTCACCCAGCAGGGTAGAGCCCTTCCCACCCTGCCCCATGCCCTGCCAGGGTCCCTGACCACCTTTACCCCATTGTACCTAGGTACAATTGTACCTGAGCCCCCTGGCATTGGGCAAGGTCCCCTTAGCCCCACAAAGTCGCCCTAGAGCATCCAGTGTGGACGCTCTAGGTCGACTTTCTAAGTTCCCCTTTAAGTTGACTTTATTTTTAAGTGTGGACACACTAAGTCAACTTAACTAAGTTAAGTGTAGACATAGCCAGAATGTCTGCCAATATTTCTCTGCAGACAACCACATCCTGTTAAAGATTACTGTCTTTACAGCCTCATAGCCCTTGGCCTATGCTTCACTGAAGGCCTCACATGAACTTGTCCCAGCCCACCCTCATGACCACCCCCTCAAAAAGGTGTCCAGGAAGGTACCTGGGTTCTCTTCAGAGCCCACTTTGCAGAGCCCAAGACCCAGCCCTTCCCCACTGCAGGGTTTACCACTCACTGTAGAACTTGCTGTTCTGTATGTGGGCCTCCTCCCACAAGAAATCTTGCAGAGCTTTCTGTTGCTCAGCCTACCACACAAGCAGTGCCTGCTTCTCTACCCAATGGGTCTACTAGAAGGTTTGAAAGGCATACCACATCTGTTTCTACCATCCTAGGCCACCAGCACTGTCACTGGCTTCTGAAACCTGAATAAGCCTGCACATATAGACATCTCACACAGGCCTGCTCCTCAGACCCCACCAGGCACACACAGCCTCCAGCCTTAAACATCACCTGTACTCTTGTATTATGTTCAGCAATACACCATCAATCCTATAACATAACCACAGGTATAACAATCCCAAAAACAAAGGCCAGCCAACCTTCTGAGGCAGCCAGCTTTACCCTTAGCTCAATGTTCCTTCTGGTTCACTCCCTTCTACTGTCTGCCTGGGGAGCTTTTATGAAGCCTGGCTAACAAGCCTACCAGCTGCTCTCATCAGCTCCCTGGCCCGCTAGCTCACCCAGCTGGCTCCACTCCCTTCTTAATTAGGGCTCTGAAGCAGGGGCTACAGTGCAAATCAGCATAGAATTTGAGCTTTTGGGCATGTCTTATGTTTTTGAAACCATTAGACCAATTAATTAGGCTAAGATGGTGGGTTTATCCTCATTTTACCCAGCTGGTGCTAGTGGTATTAGTAAAATGTTACCCCCGGGATAAGCAGGTTCTCTTCTGCAGGCCACACTTTGGATTCCAAAATAGAAGTCTCAGGCCATGTGTAATTTTTCTGTCAGGATATGAAGACTCTATCTAGCACATACTGAAGTCATTCAATTGAAAGATGCCCTTTAATAGAAGTGGACAGTAGATCAGTCCCTGACTGTGTAATTTAGGAATGATTGCTGGCCAAGCGTTTGAAGCAAAACTAAATAATTTCACACAATGGATTAGATCAGTGGTTCCCAACCTGTGTTCCAGGGGCCAAAAATGGCTCTCAGGGGCTTTCCAAGTGGCCCTAGGCTCCTCTCCTGCTGGCTGCAGAATGGAGTCACTGCTTAAGGATCCAGGCAAAGTGTGTTTCCATAGGGCTAAAAGATGGATGCAGGCTCCTTGCTGCAGCCAACGGGATAGGAGATTAGCACTCCCATCCCCCTGACTGTAGCAGGGACCACTGCAAAGTGCTCTGCCTAGGTTAATAGGTGCTAGAGTCTTTGCTGGAGCCAGAGGAGAGGTGGAGAACACTGATCTTCTGTCCCCCTGGCTGCAGAAGGGAACCGGTATCTCGGGACCCAGATCGAATATGCAGAGCTGCAAGATGCATGCAGTTTCCCTGCTGCAGCCAGGGAGACAGAAGATCAGCAAGCAAGGAGGCAAACCACTTGGGCGGGGGGGGGGGGGGGGGGAGTGTTGGTGTCCCTTCAGGACTATAAAAATGGTATCTCTGGCCCTCGAGCCAAAAAGGTTGGGAACTACTGGATTAGATTTTCAAATCTTTTAGTCCATGTTGGATACATCAATCAAGATCCTTAGAAATAAGCTCCTAACCCCTTTGACATTATTAAATTATTGCCTTACATATCCACTGTATAATAATTACAAAAAGGATCCATGGTTGCTATTAAACAATTAAACTAAAGATAAAATTTCCAAAAGTGACTAGTGATTTGGAGTGCCCAAATTAATACAGCTTAAAGAAGCTTGATTTTCAAAAAGTTCTGAACATGACCTTCTCTAAATCAGGACCCTCACATATGTCTCAGGATAGGCACCTAAAATTGAGGCATCCAAAATCACTAGTCAGTTATGACATTCTTTGGTCATAACTTGAGTTGACTCAAACTAAACAGTTCAACTCTAGAATCCCAAAATACCCAAAATTTGGTCATGTTCAGATCAAATATTTGTGTTTAGACAGTTATAAAGATGGAGCCAAGCTTGTCAAGTTTGAATCCACTACCTGAAACATATCCAGAGTGAGGACGGTGCTTAGGATACAGGGTATAGGTTCAGGCCACTTGCTAATTTAAACTCTACATTTCACTATTTTACACAAAACTATAACCTCCAACGACTAGTTTGCTGGTGATCAGGTCTAGAAAGGGGAAATGTTTTCATTACTATAAGGAATTCAGACTAGATGATTATAGTGATCCCTTTTGACCTTAAAGTCTATGAGGAAGCTAGTACCCGTGATGCAGGAGAAGGAGTTGTACTCATTTTTTAGGTATGTTATAGGGAACTCTAAAGGGATATAATTAAGGAAGGGGGAAAATAAAACAAATTCTAGCAAATCTATAGATGCAGATGTCTAACAACTAAAATAATTGGCTTAAGCAGAAATTGTCTAACTGCAATACTAGCAGTTTATAGGTGCTTAGGTTTATCTGTCGACATGATTATATAGCTTATTTAGATCATTTTTATCACAGATAGCTCTTGTTTACTAATATTTGGTCACATTTTTGAATGTCTGGAGTCTTGTCCAGGATTGCGCTCTGAACCTTTCGCTCTCATAACTGTGTGGTGGCTGACTAAAACAGTGCCAGACTGGAGCTGACCTCATATGTGAACTTTTCATTTCTGGGATGTGTGAGTCCTCTGGAATGTGAGTTTCCCATTTCACCAATGCACCGTAACTTGCACTTTAGGCAGAGATTCATATAAACACAATTAGATGGCTGGCAGCTGACATTTCATTTAAAAGGCAGTAACATTCTGTGGCTTAAATTTCTGTTTTATTTGAGCAGAATTCATCTGATATTATCCAAGACATAACTTGCCTGTTGCCTTAAGAATCTGGAAATATTTACAAGGTGTGTTTTGCCTTCTGTACAGTGCAAAGGTGAATCAGATATTTGGTTAATTTCCATAAGAAAAGCACTTTGTATGTCATAAGCAAAAGATGTATATTATTTAAACTTTCCTGACATCCGTCTCATAAGACTATGATACACAGATTGTAAATACCTATCTAGCAGGCATAACTCAAGGAACGTGTCTATTTCTCATTTGATGGCGATGAGCCGAGGGGGTCCCCAGTCTACTTCTGGCAGTCTCCTGTAGATTGATGCTCCTGTTCTTCATGACCAGGCGTAGTAAGTTATGTCAGTGCAACATCAGCATCAGCACAGTATTGATCAACTTCTGTATGGGCATGACAAGAACTAAGGCTTCTTGATTGTCACTGGCTGAGGGAAAATATGCTGGCCAAGACAAAGCCTGAGTTTTTAAAAAGGCTGCCTGCAAAGCTGCACCTCATTTTTGTATTGGTTTGTCTTCATAGCAACCCAGCCTATTATTGTTTGAACACATGAAAGTATTTGAATTTCAAGAGCGTTGACTCAGTTTTTATCCATCAATAAAGTGATCTGATATTAGAATTAATCTTCTATTGTCCTTGAATACTGTGTTTCTTGCTAATACACGTATTGGCTTATTGGAACTGCTCAGACAGTAAACTATACATCGGTAGCAAGGAGCTGCAGGACGGGGCCATGGTTTATTGCAATATAACATATAGACAGTATGTGTTATTTTTACACAGGTGGTAGCTAATTTAGATGTGTCAGACATTTCTGATTTATTGTTTATTAAGTCCTTACAGAGCCTCTGATTGAACTGAATGCGGAGACGGACTTTTCAAAATTGCTTTTCCAGAATCCCAAGGAAGGATTTCTAAAGACTAAAGTAAACTATGAAAATACAATAATCTATTTTTAATCTGCTATAGACCATTACATAGAAGGACTACAGAACACTGGATAGAGGAGAAGCTTTTCAACAGGCTGTCACTGATATGCCAATAATTCCTAGTAACTTTGCCTTGTTTGTTTCTATTTACACTTCCTAACACTTTCCGTCTGATAAAGGAGAAATTCACCAGAAATGAAATCCCTGCTTGTGTCTTATTTCTTACTTAAAATAAAATCCATTTAATCCCTCTTTCTCTATGTAAAAAGACAATTACTATATTTGTCTGCTCTTTGCCTTGAATTTTGTTATGTATACTATATCATGCACAACTCATTAGCTAATCACCATTCAGGATTCTGTATAGCTATTTGGATGGGCTATTTTCTCATGCACTTCTGGAAAAACTGAGGAACCCTGATTGTCTGCTAAAAAGGTTAAGTTTTGTCCTAAAAGATGACTATAACAGACCTCTTTGTAGAATTATGTTTGGGGAGAGAACAAACATTACTGAGACTACTAGCTGTGAACAAAATTGTAAGGGGTGTGAATACATCAACTATAGATACCCCTTGGGAAGGTGGAGGCACTGCTTATGGTATAAGAAACAGATGGGTAGGCATGTTAGTCTAGTTCAGCAAAACGAACAAGGAGTCCTGTGATACTTTTAAAGACTAAAAAAATGTATTTATCGCATGAGCTTTCGTGGGTAGAATACCACTTCATCAGATGCTTAAAATGGAAAATTTACAGTATGGGAGAGAAAAATAAATGTAGTGAAGGTTAAGTCACAAGATCACTTCAGATTATTTCAGCAAATCAAACAAGTTGTTTTGATTCAGTGTTGAAGAACAAGTAAGAAGATGGGGTGGCTGAAAGAGGGGGAAATGACCTTTCTAATTACTGGTGTCAAATTTGCCTATGAATTCTAACTTTGCAGTTTCCTTTCAAGCTTTGATTTGAAGTTTTTCTGTTGGTATACTGTAACTGATGTGTCTTCAGTTACAGTACTTCAACAGAAAAACTTCAAATCAAAGCTTCAAAGGGAAACTGCAGAGTCAGAGTTCATATGTAAATTTGACACCAATAGCTTGGGTTTGAATAGAGAAATGGGCTGGTTTTCTCATTACAAAAGGTCATTTATCTGTTGTTCCCCAGTGTTTGAGTCAAAACAACTTGCTTGATTTGCTGAAATAATCTGAACGGATCTTGTGATTTACCCTTCACTACATTTATTTATTCCTTTCCATACTGTAAGTTTTTCATTTCAAGCATTTGATGAAGTGGGATTCTACCCACAAAAGCTCATGCAATAAATACATTTGTTAGTCTTTAAAAGTGCCGTTGGACTCCTTGTTAGTATAAGAAAGTTATTTCATTTTTGGGATGGGTGCCTCACATGCTCAGTTTTGCAGTTCTCTTGGTCATGTCATTTATGAGACAGCATAACCCTACATGCTGAGGTGCAGGAACCACAAATAGGATAGAACAAAAACCACAGAGTCCAAACCCTTTGTATCCTGAGACTATTTGAGCCCAAAGTTCCCTCTCTGTGAGTTTAATCCAGTGGAGTCAATGGAAAGCTACTCATTTACTTCAAGGGGTTCTGGATCAGGCCCTATGGTTGTGGTCCCTACTGCATTCCCCCATCTCTGCTAGCATCCATCCTCTTTAAAACTCCCTCTCTTCACCTCCTCCTTCTGAGACTGTGAGAAAACTCCACTGTAAGATCTCTCAGGCCTCCATCTCTGTTAGGCATGACCTGAGCAGTCACAAAGTTATGTGTCAGATCTACAAGGCGCATGTGTCAGGGAAGTGCAAGCAGCATGTGAATTGTGCCCAAACTGTTTGGCTTTCTCCCAGCAAAAAAAAATATTACAGAAGGGGAGGGGTTGTGGTGCCCAAAGGAAGGAAAGACAAGTGATCATAAATTAAGGTCATGGGAATGAAGGCCTAGCAATAACACTCCCTTTCCACCCCTACATAAACACACAGGGCCAAATCTTCAAATGGTATATAGAACTCTGCCAATGTATTACTAACTTCCATTAAAATCAATGGGAGTCTTTCTACTGATTTTAATGGGAGTTGGACTAGGTTCAGTTCCTTCCCCAGCCCTCAGATTTTAACTTGTATTTAGGATCTGTATTGTAGTAGCTCTGAAAGTCAGGACCAAGGCAGTCCAGTTGTGCTAGGCCCATCACAAACATAGTAAGAGACAATTCCTGTACCAAAGCATCTGCAATCTAACTGAAGGTCAAGATTACATGAGGAATTTTTTGGTGATATAGGCATACCAGTACCATACCGACAAGGTGCCTGTAATGAGGACACCGCTTACGCTTGCAAAATTGCATTTTTGCCAGCATATCTTATTCCACGTTCCCTCCGCCCAGCAAATTAAGCTATACCAGCAAAAGTGCAGTTTTGCTGCCATAGATGTTCCTACACTAGAGGCTTTTTCTGGCACAACTGTGCAGGTCACAAATGACATCTCATCATACCCCGCCCTGACTGACGTAGCTTTGCCAGTAAAAGTTTGCAGTGTAGACCTGGCCCAAGCTGCGACACTAAAAAGTAGGTGTAAGAGACAAACCAAGGGAATAGGATAAGGAGGGACAAGGAAATGTGATAAGAACATGGTTACATTGACTAATTAGGTGCATGGACATTAGCAGGTTCCAGGTAAAAAAAGATATTAATAAACAAAAATATTGATAAATAATCTGTAATTAAAATATATTTTTTGTCAATACGAACTTTTTTGAGAGAGAACACACCCAACATAGCAAATGAAAAGAAAGTGAAGGAAGAAACAGAGGACATAGGAAAGTGTAAAGAAAAACAAAGAAAGGAGAGATACCTAGAAAGGAAAAGGAGGAGAGTGATAGCGTGTAAGAGAGAGAAAGGGGAAGGGAAGATTACAGGAGAAAAAGAAAAGAGAAAGAACGAGGAATGGCAGATGCAGAAACTGTATCTATTTTCCTTATATGAGAAACAAATATCATATACCAACATATAAATAACATCTGCTTTCATAAAAATGCACGTGACCACCATCTCCACACACAGTTTATCTGTATATTCGCCACATTAGCAGGATTTATTTGCATACTACATTCACAAACAGGATACCATAAATTTACTAGCATCTGTGCACACAGTGAAAAACTACTTTTGTGAATTTTTGTCATTTGCAAGACAATTTACCTGCTGTTACTGCCTCATTTAGAAGTTTGGGAGACTGAATATTGTTTCAATAGCGTAATGGTTCAACACACCACAGTCTTTGCTGCAGCTTCTAGCTTGAAGTTCTGTTCTGTTACACTATGTTCATGGAACAAATACACTCATGACACAAATAGCCCATTCCCCTACTCCTTGCAAAGGCAAAACTCTTGTTGACTCCAATATTGGGATTTGCCTCTGTCAAGAGCTGGGACTTAAATGCTTTCTTAACTGAACCCAAACCAGTTGCTGTCTTTAGATCATTTGTTCCAAAGGAATCTCTTTCTCTGACAGATGAAAATGCATTTGAATACTGTACTTTACAGACAGTGAAGTGGAACAGTTTTGATGAGTGACCCTTCTAACAATTACAGTCACTCATGTTTTTATTACTGCTTTAAAAAACCTTTACAGGACACTTAGAATATAATCACATGATAATAGAGTATTTCTGTCTCCCAGGATATTGTTGCTCAGTCAGATGCAAAGAGAGAAGAAGAAAGAGAACCGTGACAAGTACAGGTAGGAAGAAGAGGACGATTTTTTATTTTTCTTTAAAGAGCTTGATTTCACCAAATTAAATTAATTGCAGCCCATTACTATAATTAAAAAAAAAATTAAAATGTGCATACAAATGAAAGTTCTACTCAAATTTTGCTATGGGAACATAAGAATTTATAAAGTCAATCCAAAACTGTCATTATCAGGTTCATAGACTACTCCATGCGTATATCGCCTCTACTGAAATTTATCCCATTCCTGAGGCTGTATTTTAAATTGGTTAAAGCTAATGAACAAACCATACAGAGAGCATTGCTGGTTCCTGAGAATCTCGCCATTCCTAGAAGGTCCATTTTTAGAGGTAGTTGCCAGTATATATATAAAAAAAAGGAGAAAGAATTTAATACATTCACAGATTTTTAATGCCAGCAGGGTCCATTATAATCATCCACTCTGGCCTTCTGTATAGGCCACAAAATTTCACCCAGTTCCTCTTTTATTCAGTCCAATAACTTACATCTGGCTAAAGGATCTCTTCTAGAAAGGTACTCTGTTCTGAAAACTGTGTCCCTGAAAACTGAATTGAATTCCAAGGCCCTGATTCTCATTTACACTAACACATCTTTATACCACTCTGACAGGGCACAGGAGCTTCAAAGTAGGAACAAGTGCAATTTACATCGACTTGAAGGTCTCTGTACAATTCCATAGCAGTGTAAAGGGGGGTTAGTGTAGATGAAAATTGAGCTCCAGAATGTACTGATTCTTCAAGCCTGGAAATTGCTCCCTACCTTGGTCAGATAGGGAGGGTCCCATTTAAGCCATTGGGAGTTTTGCCATTGACTTCAATGAAGCTCAGATTTCACCCAGTCTGATGTCCCCTGTGGAAACTATGGCTGGCATGCTTCAATTCTCCTGGATTAATGTGAAGAGGGATGAGGCATGAAGGGACCTATAGCCGGAGATGAGAGTGGATTTTAATATCTGTATGTTGGTAGTGGTGGTTTTGAAGGATGGCTTGTTCGATTAATTAACAAAAAGACAAAATATTTTCTCTTTTATGTTGTACTACTGGTGTTTGTATATGTGATGAGGGCTCCGATAGGCATGTTTACAAATCTAAATAAATGAAATGATCTTTCTAAGACTAAAAACAGCCTGCAGCTGGGGACAAACTAAATCACGTGACTGCTGGTGTCCTTTCTGATGCATGGAATGGAAAGGGTTCTACCACCCCAGGGTAGAAATAATGGACATTTGAGTACAGATCACCTGACAGAGGCCATGTACACACGATCACTTTATCACGCATTAACAGTCATTACCGTGCGATAACAACAACACCAGCGTACACATGTCCAATAGGGCTCTTGCGCGTCAACAGCCCAGTTGTAGCGCAATACAAAAACCACCTTGACGAGGGTGGTAGCAGTTAACGCGGAGCGGCTGTTGCACCTTTCGACTCGTGTGTACGTTTACCACGCAATGATTGGCCTCCAGAAGTGTCCCAGCATTCCAAAGTCATCCTCTCTGGTCTTCCCTCCACCCGCTCTGTGGCCGTGACGAAACAGTCCCCGCCCTGTTTCGATTCCCGGGATTTTCGAATTTCTCCTCTGTTTCACTTCCTGTTCTCTTCCTCGTGGAGTGGAGTGCAGCTCTGATCTTCACTAGCAATGGCGGCCCATCGTGGAAGACGCGCACCCATTTGGAGCACGGCAGAGGTGCTGGACCTGATCAGCATCTGGGGATAGTCTGCTGTGCAGGCGCAGCTACGCGGCAGCAGGCGAAATTTCGATACATATGGCATAATTTCTCGGGCCATGTCAGAGAGAGGTTATGATAGAGACACTGTACAGTGCAGATCAAAGGTGAAGGAGCTAAGAATAACCTATCACCGAGCGAAGGAGGCAAACCACCGTTCGGGATCAGCGCCAGCGACATGCAGGTACTACAAGGAGATCGAAGCCATCCTCAGTGGGGACCCCACAACCACTGCAAAGAGTCCTGTGGACACATCGGCCCCCCCTCATCCACTGAATGCCAGAGCCGAGCAGGATGAGGACGTGATTGATGAGGAGGAGGAGGAGATGGAGAATGACCTGGAGGAGAGCACAACAGCGTGTAGCCAGGAGCTCTTCTGCACCCCCGCTGAGACATCCACCCAAGACATGAATTGCAGCGTGTCCTCTGAGGTGGCAGAGGGGGGTTCAGGTAAATTTCTCTTCCGTGCAGCTATGGCTCTTGCTAAAAAATCATTGTCCGGGGCAGGGGTGCTTGATGTCTTGGTCCCCGCTGTGCACACTCTTTACTATGCATTCATTAGAAGTGCATCAACACAAGCAGTGATTGTCAAAAAATCATCTGTATTTAGGTCACTAAAGGTTTCCTCGATGTACCGCCAGAGCCTCCTACTCAGGTTAGATGGGATAGCGTATGTGTCTACGCTCCCGTATAAGGATACTCGGCCTCGCCAGCTGCAAAGCACAGCACTAGGAACCATGGCAGCACACAATGCAGCAGCATACGGTCCCGGCTGGCATCCGGTGGCATGTAGGATATGTATTCTAGCTGGCAGGGACACTCTGAGGACAGAGATATCGGGTTCCATCTGTGTGCCCTGTGCAGAATGTTAGCCCCGAATAAGGTTTCTATTAGGACGTACCTTGTCCGCTTCAGCAAAGCACAGGATGTTGACTGCCCTGTACCTCCCAGTGGAATGTGCTACTGGAAGGTTACATTGGTTATCTAGGCTATGTGTTAACAATAGCTTTATTATTATTTTTTTTATTAGATGCAACCTTCACAAGGCTGGTGTCTACCCTAGCTGACCGCATGAGAAACATTCGGTGGCGTGCTCGAAGAAACAGGGAGGATATGTTTCAGGAGCTGTTGAAAACAACAGAGGCATCCGCAAGGGAGAATCGAGCCTGGAGAGAGGAATCCCAACAGAGGAGGCAGAAACACATGGACAAACTGATAAGCGTGATGAAGGAGCAAACAGAACTGCTCAAGAGCATGATTGCTTAGCAGACCCAGGCAATTAATGTACGGGGTCCACTCCAGACAGTTCAGCCGTGTCTGCCTCCCACACCCTGTAGTCCTTCAAAGCATTTCTTTGAAGGACACCCATCCCCCTGGTATACTGCAACATCCAGTCCTTCACAGAGCTACTTTTTAGAGACCCGCAGCTACACCCACCTGTAACACCTCCCACCCCCCCTCCTTTTCATCTTTTAATAAAAACAGTAACAAAAGATTTGAAGAGTGGCTTTATTTGTACACAGCGAAAATCTCATAAGGTGCACTTGATGCGTCCTTAAAGTGAACTATGGGAGGTCATCATTGAAATGCTCCCTGAGTGCCTCCCTTATGCGAGCAGCTCCTCGTTGGACCCCCCTAATACTCCTAGTGGCTGGCTGTTCGTATGCTTCCTCGAGGCGCTGTGCCTCCATAGCCCACCCCGGGGAAAACTTTTCTCCCCTACTTTCACAAAGGTTATGAAGGACACAGCACGCCGCAATTACAGCAGGGATGTTGTCCTCATCCAAATCCAGCCTCCCATACAAACAGCGCCAGCGCCCTTTTAAGTGGCCGAAGGCACACTCTACAGTCATTCTGCAGCGGCTCAATCGGTAATTGAACCGCTCCTTGCTGCGATCCATGTTCCCAGTGTACGGCTTTATGAGCTATGGCATCAGTGGGTATGCTGGATCTCCAAGGATGACTATGGGCATCTCCACATCCCCCACAGTAATTTTTTGATCTGGGAAGAAAGTACCCCCTTGCAGCTTCCGGTACAGTCCAGTGTTTCTGAAAATGCGGGCATCATGCACCTTTCCCGATCACCCAGCATTGATATCCGTAAAACGCCCCTTGTGATCCACGAGTGCTTGCAGCACCATGGAGAAGTAGCCCTTCCTGTTGATGTACTCGGTCGCGAGATGGTCTGGAGCCAAAATCGGGATATGTGTGCCACCTATGGCTCCCCCGCAGTTAGGGAATCCCATGGCAGCAAAGCCATCCACAATCTCACGAACATTGCCCAACGTCACCATCCTCCGTAGCAGAACGCGATTGATGGCTTGGCACACTTGTGAGAGGGCTAATCTGACGGTGGACCTCCCGACTCCAAACTGGTTTGCAACCGACCAGCAGCAGTCAAGAGTCGCCATCTTCCAGACAGCAATCGCAACACGCTTCTCCACGGTTAGGGCTGACCTTATGTTGGTGTCTTTACGTCACAGGGCAGGGGCCAACTCTGAACGCAGTTCCAGAAAGGTTGCTTTCCGCATTCGAAAGTTCTGTACCCACTGCTCGTCATCCCACAGCTGCATAACACCCGGTGCTCATCACCACTCCACCCCTCATCTCTCGCGACCAGAAACGGCATTGCACCATGTGCAGATGATCGGTGAAGGAGCTGAGCAATGCGGTGCTGTTGCTCTGCAGGGCATCGATCAGCCCCTGCTCCTCGGTGTCCTCATCTGATTCAGAGCTCATTGCATACTGAGCAATCAGCCGAGATGTATTTAGAATGCTGAAGGCGACAGTGGAGATTAGAGCAGGATCCATGCTGTCGCAGTTGTGATTGCTCACAAGTAGTGTGTCACTGAACTGTTGAAAATAGGCGCGAGTTGCTATTGGCAACGAGGAAGACACAAGGGGAACACAGTGCACCACGGGAAAATGAGAGTTTACCCATGGCGCTTTGCGTTCCTTTCCTTCATCCCAGGATTCCAAGCGCCGATTGAGGGAAAATTGAACTGTGGGATAGGTGCCCAGAATTCATTGCGCTACACCGCGATATTGCAAAGAGTTCTGTTGCGTTGCAGGGAGCGACATGTGTACGTGCTCTCCCGCAATAAAGGTCACGTGTTTTTTATAGCGCAATTGCCATGTTGCGCTTTAATCTGATCGTGTGTACATAGCCAGAGAGTGAGACAGTGGTGCATGGTGGGGGGAGGGGAGAGACAATGACAGAGGATGAAGAGACACTTATGGGGAAAAGAGACACTGAGGAAAAAAGACAATAGAGAATGGTGGACAACAGAGAGAAACTATCTGTTGGGGGAGGCATAAGAAAAGAAAGGGAAAACAGATGCATGCAAAGAGAGAAAGAAGGGGGGGAGAAGATAAAGACAAAGCGACAAGGGAGAGGGGGGAGGAAGGAGACAATTGGAGAGAGCTGTTTTTATTAATAATTATTACTAAGAACAATTGATTGCACTTGTGAAGAATGAATCCATTTATAGTATGTAAAACCTGGAACACAATACACTTTTTAAGGCATGATGTTTCTCTGCATGCAGCGTATACAAACCCAAGAGTATTCCCTGAGCAAGGAAGGCGACTGTCAGCATAATGGTGTTTAATGGCTTCTCCTGACATTAGAATGTATTCCCTGAACACTAGATTTATAGCCCGGAGGGGATAGTCTGTCTTTGGAAAAGGAATTTTATATGGAAAACAGCCATTTTATTAGAGCCCATCCACATGATCAATAGCAATGTTTCAAATTCCTTGTATAATCTTGTTTTTATGGATCCCATCTGAGGGTAATAAAACCATAGACTCCTACTGATTAAATTCAATGTAAATTGATCCTATTGATTAGCTGACCTATGTAATTGAGAACTGACGTAGTGGAGTTCAGCTGACAGGTGTTCACGGTTATTTACAAATGGTGTTTTACTTTTGTAACAGAGATGGGGAAATCTCAGATTGGGCTATAAGGCTTCCCAAAAGATCAAGTTAGTCAAAAAAATGTATGAATGTGTTGCTGGGATTTTTATAAGCAAACACTGTATATATTTAGGCAAAAGCTTTATCTAATAATGGGGTTGTAGCTTCTGATATGTTAGATATGTGAAGCCCAACCCACAGCTCACAGGCCAGACTCCAGCCTGCCAAAGGCTGCTATCCAACCTGCCAGGTCTGCACAGCCCCAGCCCCATCCAAGTTCCACACCAGGTGATTGTAGCAGCACCCCCTCCCCCCCAAGACAGCTGGAGTAAAGGAGCCACAATCCAGTGCTGGCAGAGCAGTAGGCCCTCCCTTCCTGCCCAGTGCTCAGCCAGGTGCAGCAACTCTGCCACCACCCTACCCCATCCAAAATTTGCTCACGGGTCCTGTGAGTGAGAAAAAGATTGCAGTGTGGCCCCTCACCTGAAAAGTTTGGACACCCCTGTTTTAGACCCTCAACTCTTAATCACATGAGTAATCCCATTTGCTGCAGCAGGATTACTTGCATGAGAAAAGCCTGTTTGCTTGAGTAAATGTATCCAAAATTGGCCCCTTACTGCTTTTAATATGCTTATCAACACTGGCCATCTGTGTTCCTTCATTTTAATTACTGTAAATGAGTGCCTGCTCTTCTGGCATTTCAAGGACCAGGAAGTAGCCAGAAACCTCTTCTGGAGCTCAGAAATGAAACACCAACAATTGTTAACTGGTGGGATGTACAGCAAAAGGAAATGTGTTTTTTTTTCAAGTGCAGTTATCAGTGTAATTTCCCATCCTTAACAAGTAAAATAAAATTTCTGAGCAAAGAAGTAATTTAACTGTTTGCTTAACCAGTCTCAAATGGAGTCTTTCCCTGTGCTATATATTCCAAATAGCAAACATATAATTAAATACCCCGCTCTGTTTTAATGACACATTGTGGTTTGGTTTGGTTTTTTAATCACTGTGAATTTCCACCCTGTCTTTTGTACTTTGTTAATTAAGGGAGTTAAAACAACAGCAACCTATAAAAACAAGAACTGCAATCTTTGGTGGTATGGCTGGAATGTGTTGCTTAAAGATGCAATCTGTGATTTTATGATTAAGCATACACAGAGCTTTTGTTAACCCTCATAATTACCTTAATAACAAGATAAGATATAAGGGGTCAACTTCTACCTTAAGTTTAAAATCAATGGCTGGAGGGGGGGGGGCAGAGTGAGTAACCATGTAAAAGAGAGCAGAACTTGGTCCAAAAATCTGTATTTTATTTAATATTAATCATAGGGAAGAATGAAGAGACAGGGCCCCTTTACACTAAGGCTACTTTACACTGCTCTTGCAGCATAAAGGAGCCTTGAAAATGTAGATGTAATTTAGTGAAAAATCAGGCTCACGGTGTTAGATCAAATTTGGCTCAAAATTTATGTTTATAAAGTTAATTTTTTAAAAAATTCTGGCCAGTAGAAAGGATCCCATGAAGGAAAACAAATGAAAATTGATTTTATACACAAATATTGATTCTCCAACAGGGTTTGTAAGCTGGATATAGGAGCACTATGCTAGTTCCGTTACATTGAAACTGAGCAGAAACTGGCAAACAGAAAGGAATGACAAAGAGTAAAATACTTTCAGTTTTAATAATCTAAATTATTATTTGCAACATGGGTAAAGATGCTTGTTTTTAAAGATATGAGATGTTAACCTGACAATGTCATTTAAGTTTACAAGGACTATAAACTATTTTGCTTATGCCTTCCTCCTAATTTTCATCAGATCCTGTAATCCACCTCTGAGTTTAAGCCCCATTCCCCTAAAATCATGATCACTGCAATATAATAACTAATTCCTGACTGCTGGAGTATGAAGCTCTTTCTTAATCCTGACCAATGCTGTTTTAGCCAATAGGAAGTCGCTAATGTGCCATTTTGTTGACATTGGTCTACTAGGGAATGAAACATCCTCACATTAACATATATTCTGAATTGGATTCAAATCTAGAAGCCCAAATTTATATGGAACAGGATCACTTAATCTTTAATTTATTGTTCACACACTGGTAAATATTCTGGCAATTCTCTCACCTCTTCACAGTGTTAGGCATAAAGCTTTAAAACACACTTACAGGCTTGCATGCCGAGGCCCCAAGGACAGCAAGTGCTGAAAATACAAGAAAAGCAATGTACCAAATATATCTATTTAGTGATTCTGCTTAGCAATTAGAACAGAACGTTACTTACTGACCCTTCAGCATGCATTCCCTCTCTCTTTAAGGTCCCCCTCCTCTATTTCTCCATGTCTGCCTCCTAACCCTCATCATGTACCTTTTATGATGTATCTAGGTTGTTTTGTACGCATGCGTGTTCTGTATCTGCTATTACCACCTGGAGTAAAGCATTCTCTGTTTTTAAAAGTTAAGATCAGAATGGATGTGTTATAGATAGGAAAGCGTATATAAGTGTAACCTTTGGGTGGGCCAAAATTCATTAAATTGCCCTTCTCCAGTGCCTCACAGAAATACACCCCTGTGGAGAAAAGCAGCTGGAGACCCAGGATCCAGTCTGTACAGGACTCACGGCGAAGCTTGCTCAGAGCTACACTCACACATTAAAATACTACTAAAAACAAACATAACAATGAACTTTATTAACTACTAACTAAATAAACCTTATCCTAAGAAAACAAACTACAATTAACCAAGAACAATCCCTTGCATGAAAGATACCCAAGAGTCCCAAAGTCTGTGTGGAGTTCACTCAACTTTCAGCTACAGTCTCTGTTCCAGTGTGGAAGCTTGAGTGGCAAGAAATCGCTGTCCTCTTCTTTCTTTGCTGGGATCCTCTGTAGCATCACATGCAGGCTCTCTCTTGTCCTCTGCAACCAGCCCTCAGTCCCATATGCATGTCTGCAAGGTCTGGTGCAAATGACTCCTTTACATGGAGAAAACATCTTGTTCACTCCTGGCTCAGCTCCTCTCCAGAACACTGAGCACATGGTCTCCCCTCAAGGCAGCTCCTGCCTGCTGTCTGCTCAGGCTGCTGCTCTCCAGTCATCTGACTGATCACACCAGCAGGGTACACTGTGGAGCATGCTCAAATTGCTACCACTCCCTGCTACTGGAAGTTTCCAGTTGTTTCCAGTTGTGGGTCACAAATCTGCCCAACAACAGTAACCCACCCTCAGCAGGTCTCTCAGAGATAGCCTTTTTAGGCATATGGGTTACATAAGCAACTGTTCTGTTACTTCAAAGCTGAATCTGTGCAGTCTTCCTGGTGCGCCGTAATGGCGTATCATGAAAATAAACTCTTCAGCATTATCTGTGTGTGACTGAATTCTGGAAGAGAATTCCTTTTTGTTTAACAACAGGCAAAGAGAGGATTTAGCTACACATCTTCCACACACGGGCTAAATAATGGGCCAAATTCTGGTCCTCATTCCTAAACCAAGTTAAAGGAAGATTTGTGACCAAATCCCCTGTCCTGCTTGGAAAACTGCAACCATTGAGTCCCCTCACTACCATATTATATATTCCTGACTGGAAAAAGGGAGTATGCTCTTGTATAATTCAAAGCAGAAGGACAAAATAGGTGAAAAGATGAAGTTCACCAAGTCTTCACAGGAATCTTGGAGAGGAATGATGCTGACAAAACCAGGGTTTAAGGGATGGTAAAGAGCTGTGTGTCAAAGCTCTGTCAGGAATAAAAATGAAACTCTGAGGCAATATTGGTATCCGCAAGAAATAGATTGGTTCCACCAAATCATATTAACAAGGACTGTAAAATCAAATGGGCAATTTTTTCTCTTTTACATTAATCCTCAATTTAGCAGTAGTACACTCTATCAATATAAACAAAGAACATAGCTGAATATGATTTTCTGGGGAAAAGTCAACATGGTTTTTGCAAAGGAAAATCATGACTTACCGATCTACTAGAATTCTTTGAAAGGGTCAACAAACATGTAGACCAGGGTGATCCAGTGAATATAATGTAGTCAGATTTTTAGAAAACCTTTGACAAGGTCCCTCATCAAAGGCTCATAAGAAAACTAAGCAGTCATGGGATAAGAGGGAAGATCCTCTCCTGGATCAATAATTGGTTAAAAGATAGGAAAACAAAGTGTAGGAATAAATGGTCAGTTTTCTATAATATCTTTCATACAAATGACACCCAAAATATCCTGAGGAGTTAAATACTGTGTGACACTGGCAGACCAGCTGCCAGTTCATGCCAAGGCCTGTGGGCCTCATTGACCATTGAGAAACACGTAACTGGAAACCAGCCTGACTTGCCTGTTTGTTAGTTTTGTTAGAGTGCAAATCTAATATCTCAGACTATTTAGTGTTTAAACCATGTGATGCTTATAGAATGCTGCATGTATTAATCTGACATAACATCTGTATCCCATGTTATAAGATAATATCGTTTGCTCTGTAACTATAAAAATGTTTGCTAAGATTGTAAACTCCACTGTCAGAGGACATGCACTACAAATTGTGAAAGACTAGTTTATCACAAGAGGTGTCATCTTCTCCCCTCTCCCTCTCCCTCGCCCCTCTCCACCACAAACAAAAAAGGACAGGCAGACCATTATGGAATATCAGTGGGCAAAAGACTTTGTTGATTGCTTCCCTCACACCCATGAAGAAAGTACCTGCACAAGCCCTTCTCCCATCCAATCTTGGATTCTGGGGGAAGGGCATAAAAATCCTTGTGAAGGAGGAATTATCACTCTTCTGCTTGGAATCTGGAGATGGCAATGTTTCTAGACAAGCATAAGCAAAAGAATCCCCAAGCTGCTTGGCTTGGGTTAGCCCTAAAGGACATACAGAACTTGCACTGTAGCAACTACTCTTACCTTTTGGAACCTAAGACTGTATCTCCTTCATGTGTGTATATTTAATTGCTTTAACCTTGTAAATAACTCCCTCCTTTCTTAGTTAATAAATCTTCAGTTAGTTTATTACAGGATTGGCTACATGTGCAGTCTTTGATGAAGATCTCTGACCTGGTGTAACCGTAGTATTGTTGTGGTTTGGGGGGTAATCTATCACAAAAACAGGTTGGCCTGAGAGGCAAGATAGGCTTGAGAGCTGCAGGCCAGGGGCTCTTTGTGACTCCTTGTTGAGGCTGGTGCAGTGCTTGAGGAGTTTATACTTTCTTGGTGAAATCTAAATATAGAACACACGGCGAATTTGGGCTTGTATACTGTTTCGTAACAGTCTGCCCTGAGACTGGCACTCCTGTTTGTGACCTGCCCTAGACAGTTTGACATACTACATGGATAGGGTTCAGCAATAAACAACAATGAAGACTGAAATTGAGCACAGTCAAGTGAAATTATACGCAAGAGATAACATGTTTTCAGCTAGTCAGTACGGTTGCCCTAGTTTAGAGGAGGAAGGATTTGACCCATGTGGTGTAAGGAAGGAAGTATATCATACTCTGCAGTTTGATATAATTAACAGAGGAACAATTCCAACATCTGTTGTTCCATGAATCCATTTTTGCATGAATCTTCTCAGTACTCTTTCTTGCCCTGAATTTGCTGATCAGAAAACCTGGTTGATATCATAAATGTTTGTAGAAAACAAAAAGTTGGATGATGAAGCCATCCCAAAGAATTCACTGTTTTATCTAGGTTAATGTTCACAGAGAGTTTTTTTTCCCCCCAATATTCACTTATCTCTAGTATTTGACAACTGCACATTTGCTGTTCAGATAAAAAAGTGGAAACACCACCACCCTAGTGTTAACATACATGCTCCATTTACTTACAAAATAGATTTGTATTGTAAAATTTAAACATGAAATATGAATGGTAGATAAATCGTCAAGCAAACAACTTTAATTAATTTTTGCATTTTATGACTCCCTTTCTTCTAAGAGACCCAGCAGTATCCTTACCCCTTACTCTGTCCTTTTTTGGGTTTTTTCAATTTCAAATGTACTTCCCCCAAAAAAGTAAGTTATAAAGGATAGCCAGATCTTCCAATCAAGTCATTTTTCTTTTGTGGACTACTGTGACTGGGCAGCTGGCTCTTTAAACATGGGTCTCAATCTCAGCCTCACCAGTAGGAGTCAGTGCTTCTCACTAGGGGAAGATCATGTGACCCAATGAGTAGATAAGGAAGGGCCTGAGGAGAAACATCTGGTAGAAAAGCTTGGGAGTGATGTAATGGAGAGAGGGAAAGGATGAATATGTAAACCTTAAAATAGGTGAACTTTTGTTTTGGACTTTGAGGACTTTATTTTGGAACTGTTTATGATAATGAACCAGGCAAGGCAGGGTGTTATTGGCTATGAACAAGGCTTTGTGAAATTATTGAGAAGCTGTGAGGAAGGGGAAACTGAGGCAGGGATGCAACAAATCCACCCCCTGCTATGAGGGTTGCTCTGAAGGTTACCACCTCATTTCAGCTACAAATGGACATCTAGGAAAATGACATACCAAGTCTTAATTGTTTCTATTAATGACGTTTACTCGACCCAAAAGTTACAGAAAAGGACAACTGCATGATTGTCCCTAATTCTGCAACTCAAACTACCAGTGCAAATTCCTGTGCTTGTACCCGATGGGTTCACAGCAAGAGCAGGGGCTCTTTGTGGATGCAGGGGGCCATACTAGCAGAGCCAGTCGCAGGATATGGGTCTAGAGAGTAGCAGTTCTGAATCTTTTACACATTTGAATATTTATATTAATTAAATGGCATAGACTGCTCTCTGCTACAGGGGTGTATACAAAGGGCAAGTTTCAGATTTTCATTGGTGCATCTGTGATCAGAATGTGCCCCTAATGATTTGGTTAAAACCAACAGTAAGACATTCCAAGATGCCCATGATTTTTAATGTAAGTTGAAACTTGTAGTCTCATTTCTGTACAGGAATCAAGTAGATAGGTAAGACACGGCTCAATAAAACCTGGGTGCCAGGTTGTCATGGCGACCGGGGTTTGTAGCCTGGTTCCTAGCTCTGCTGCAAAAATGCAGCAGAGGAGTGCCCTCAGGCAATCAAAAATAAAACTGTTGGCACCTAGCTGGGAGCCAATTTTGTCGAGCCCTGAGATAAGAACCACAACATTCAGATCCCTATTTATAAGACATTTTCAGCTCTGTTGTGTTGGTTTTTTTCTTTCTCTATACACAAGTGAAATATATCAGAACTTTGCCCGTATTCCTTTGTTTCCTACATATTTGTTTGTAAATAGTTGCTTCATTTGTTAGTCTTTAAAAGTGCCATAGGACTCTGCTTGTTGTTCATTTGCAAAGTTTCTTATGCAGACCTTCTCAGTGGGAGCAGGGTTACATAAGGTTTATATCTGCCCTCATGAAAAGTGCAGACATCCCCTGGGTTGCACATTAAATCACTCTAAATCTTGGACATTATTCCATTTTCTAACCCTTTGGTATTTTTTCTCTAATATTGCAGAACGTATTCTAAAAAAAATATTCTTTCTTTCTTTGAAAAATATTAAGAGTATGGGCCTGATTCTCATTTACACTTAAAAACTCCAGCTGTGCAAAGAGAATTTAGGGCGAATCAGATAAAGACCCAAACAATTTTGTTTGCTTCTTAGACTGATAATTGAAAAAAAAATTACATCTTTTTGAAGAATAGGTTTATACTTCTAAAAGAATGATCCTGAAATGGGAAACCTTAAAAGAAAAAGAAAAAAAAGTCATAGGAGGAAGAAGTAGAGAAATATCTATAGGGGTGTAGCATTTTAAAAACTAAATATAAAATCTGCATTGAAATCTGCTTATTTGGTAGATATTAACTTAAGAAGACTCTCTTTTCAATAGCTGGTAGGGCTACAAGAATTAGAATGCATACAGGATTTAGTACCTCCTCAGCAGAAGCAACACAGAAACTGTCATGGGAGACAGTACTAAAATTTAAGATTGCAGATGCCAAGTATACTGAGAAATCCTATAATCAACACAGACAAAAATAAGCAGCTTGAAATACCATTTACTAGATGCCTGATTTCTTTATAATGCAAATGATCTTACAAAATATGCAGGAATGTGGATTGCTTTGGTGAGAATGGGAAGAGGAAATTGATTTACAAATCAGGCATGGAGTGGAAACTTTAAGACAAAGCAGAGATAGAGTAACTCTCATTGTGAGATATGCAGTAAATGTGTAATTTTCTCTACTCTTAAGAATTGCACTAAGACTTTAAATAATATTACATATTACACCACAGTCAAGATGATGTTCAGTGTGAAAAATACTGTAGATTTTAGCCTGGAGCTATACTTCACATCAATTTAAATCTGCTGTGCCAAACTCTCCTCTTGGTTTTACAAATGAGCAACCGCATGGCCTTCAAAGATGTTGTACTGAGGTATCTGAGAGGAGGCAGGGTATGATCCTAAATGCTGAAGTAAACTGTCTTCATCATGTTTGCCGCCTGCTCATATGAGGCCAAGCAACACAAGTACCAGAGTTTACAATAATTTGAGCAGGTTTCCCTTCACTGTACTGTAGAAGCCTCAAGCCTCCAGGTACAGTCCATAGGTGATGTATTGTCAAGGGGGCCAAGGGGGAGTGTGGAAGACAAGGCTTTTTTCATAGGTGACCCTTTCAAGATCCATAGGGTTAAAAGGATTCAATACGCAGCCTATTCCACAGAAGAACAAATCTTCCTCTCAGCCTCAATGGAAGGATGAGGAGAAAAGAAGGTAGCTTGAAACTCGTATAGTCTCCATTCTCCTGTGTGGAAAAAGTCATTCCAGGGAGAATGGGGCACTAAGTTAAACAATAAAAATACCAGAGAAGGAATGCCGCATAAACAGGTAATTCACATTGTACAGATGAAATGTGCCCTGTTAGTCTATTTGAGTGTTAATAGCACTTTTCTCTGTGTCATCATTGTCTTAACAGCTATTTGGACGAGTGCCCACTTGCTTATTGGTATTCTTCTATAGGAAGAAATGCTTATCTGTCTTTTCAATTATTTTTATGCCTACATGATAGCTTTAGGTTTAATGTGTTCTTCAAGTATTGTGTAATCCTTGCTGTCATTCTTTCTATGAACTAGATGTGTTTTGAAACTCATTTCAGAATGAAACATGTTGTGGTATAATATTGAGGGTGATAGTTACTGTAGAAAGGACACATTAGGTCATCAGGTCTAGCCTCTTGTAACTGCTAGCTGTAGTTCCCAGAGGGAAGATAGATCTGATTTTTAAAAACCACACATACTACACTGGAAAGCAGCCAAAAGACCAAGAAATTATTTTCCTTTTGGCTGTCCTCACAAGAAGCATAGAGTGTCCTTCATATCAGCAATACAAATAGTCAGGCTATACCCATTATATGGTTATACATCTAAGGAAAGAAAAGATTACTTTGTCCTCTGTAGTTTAAGTAGACTCACATTATCCCCTTATTTACTGCAGATGTTCCTAGAGCTACATGATCCATTTATATACATACCTGCAGGTACATTCCCTTTCTTTTGTAGGTGGAGAGAGAGAAAAGTGGGTGCATCTCAGGTGAAGTCCATTGGAGCAGAGTTTTCTTCCTCAGCTGGGGCCCATACAAGTTCTTCTCCAGCAGTTCTGTGCAGCCGATGCTGTGCAGACAACAAGGGCTGAAGCAACTTCTTTTTATGTTAAGTTTCCTAGATCCACTTGATCACTGCTATGGAATCCTTAAAGGATTTAATGCTGACACATCACCTACCCTTCACAATTTCTGCTCCCAGGGCAGAGAGCATGGTAGCCACAGCAAGGGACTCATGATTGACTAGGTTAGCTGCCATGAAAAAGGAAGCTATGCAGCCAGCAAGAAGTACCTTGAGGATGGTATAGCAGGGATCTTCTATTCATACAGGTTCTTCCACATGACAGTTGCACAGAGCCATAAGGGGCTCAAACCAAGTATCGTAGGATGTAGAATCACAGGATCATTGAAAATTAGGTTCGGAAGGGACCTCAGAAGGTCATCTAGTTCAATCATCTGCTCGAAACAGGACCAAGCACAACTAAATCATCCCAGGCAGGGCTTTGTCAAGCTGAGCCTTAATGGACTTAATGGAGAAAAGCGTGAAGAGGAATACAGCGAGGAAAAATCGTTATATTTGAAGAAATCTTTGTCCCGCAGCCTAAAATCTGAATAATCTTGATATTTGGAATTAAATCCTGGCCCACTGAAGTCTATAGGGATTTTGCCGCTGACTTCAATAGGACCAGAATTTCTAATATGGTTCTTGAATGATTCATTCTCTTTGTTCCTGCAAGCAACTGAAGTAGCTGGCAGCCCTTCCTCTCTGTCCCAAGGTTTCGTCTCTGTTCAAGAAGTTCACTCTCTGGCTGTCTTTAGACCACTGGATTTTCTGGTGTCGTTTTTCTCTCTGTCAAGCTCTTCAGGGCAGAGATTGTCTTCTTTTTTCTGCCTTGTATAACACAGGCCACATTGATGCTGCTAAACAAATAGTATATACACAAATAATAAGGGATAAGTAATCTAATCTGGGAACCTGGAAACATTCTACATTATAAACAGAGCTACATGAGGGATTTTGCATAACTCAATTCTAACAAGTTTCTTAACCAAACAAAAAAGTAAACAAACCTAAAGACCCAATGAGGGGAGCAGATAAAATGCATGTGCTGTAACCCTCCCAAACTCAGTTGTGGGAGACATCTGTGACAAGGAATAAAAAATAATTTGTTGTAAGCACAGAAGAACAATGGAACTAAAAACAAAAACAAGAAGTCACTAAATCTGAAAGCAAAATTTCTTTACAAGCTCCTATAGGAAAAACAATAACTCTCAGGATCAGTAAAACAAACTATTCAGATTTGAAATAATAAAACCGGTCCAACAAGAAAGGAGGAGTGCAATGGAATGATGTATGGGTGTTTTGGTCTATGAAACAAAGCTTAAGGAATTTGAACAAGGGGAAGATTAAGCACTGTAGGATTCTGGTTTAGTTTGCACAGAGCCTCTGGGAGGAGACACAATCAGTTCCTTGTCTCATGTGAAATAGAATTCAAGCCAGAAGCAGTATACACTAAGGCCTTGTACACACTACAAAGTTATTGCGCGATAAAGCCCTTTAATGCGCAATAACAAACAGAGCGTACACACACAACTTACAGTTATTCCGCGTTAAGTCCCTTCTTTTTGCGCAAAATGTAAACCACCTAAACGAGCGTGGTTGCTGCTAACGCGGAATAGTTGTTGCGCGATTGCCAGTGTGTGTACGCTTATCGCGCAATGTGAATATAACGGAAATGGCCCACAATTCAAATTCCATCCCTTCTGCACTTCCGCCTGTACTCTATCGTCGTGACGTCATTTTTCCCGACCTCCTCTTCTGTCCCGCGAATTTTTGAATTCACCACTCTCCCTTCTGCCTCGCTGTTCGGTGCTGCTGCCTCTGTGTGCTTCGCTCGCAATGTCGTCGCGCCGCAGCAAACGAGCTCCAGCCTGGACAGCATCAGAGGTGATGGACTTGATCGGCATCTGGGGAGAGTCCGCCGTGCAGTCACAGTTACGTGGCAGCCGGAGGAATTTTGACATTTTCGGTCAAATATCCAAAGCCATGACCGAAAAGGGGTACGAGCGAGACACCCTGCAGTGCCGGGCAAAGGTGAAGGAGCTGCGGATAACATTTCACAGAGCCAGAGAGGCTAACCGGCGCTCTGGCTCCGCGCCAGCAACGTGCAAGTACTATAAGGAGCTGGAGGCGATCCTGGGCGGCGATCCCACAACCACCCCGAACTGCACGGTAGACACCTCGGAGACTGCACCCCAAACAGAGAAGGAAGCAGAAGGCGACGAGGCAATTGTGGACGAGGAATCAGAAGAAGAAGACTACGAGGACGGAGAGAACGGAGCCACTGACCCGGGGAGCCAGGAGTTATTTTCCACCCAGCCAGAAACAAGCTCCACTGATTCCTTCTCCACGCCTACCCAGGAATCATCAGAAGGCAGCTCTGGTAAGTCCCGTTCGCAATGTCCTCTATTCTAGGTGCTACAGCTCAGCGTAGACATGGTTTTTTTGCAAGGGGTTTTTGTTTTCGGTGTCCTCAGTTCTGTTCCTTACAGAACTGTAAAGGTGTTACTAGCATTACTTAAAAACGTCATCGATGTATGCCTCGATTTCCAAGTAGTCGTTCCCTTTCAACTCACTGAACGCGTCATCCAAATATTTCCAGAGTCTTCTCTTGAGATTACATGGTAGAGCATTCCTTTGCACTCCACCATTCAGGGACACTCTTCCTTTCAGACTCGCAAGCACTCCTGCGGGCAACATTGCTGCGCACAGTCCTGCAGCGTAAGGTCCCGGCTTGAAGTCGGCAACATGAAGGAGGTGCATTCTCGCTTGCAGAGGCACTCTAAGCAGTGTGAGATCTGCCTCTATTTCAGCCATCTCGGGCACGGGATCAGAACTTGGTGTGGCAATAGTCAACTCTCCGTTGTACTAGCTCTGCAACCCGTACCAAGCTTTGGGAAATCTGTTACCGCCCCCCCATAGGTCCCCTCTTGTGTATTGAAGGAATGTGTGGGGAGAACAACATCATTTGCTCGTGACCGTGGCGAGAACAATAGCGGCATTCTACATTTTTCATATCTGAACAGGAATGACCTTCGGTGGACAGTCTACAGCTGCAGCTGAGCGTCTGAGGAGGATAAGGCGGAGGCCTCGCAGGAGCAAGGAAGACGTCTTCCAGGAGCTCATGCAGTTCCATGAGGCTTCTGCGAGGGAGACAAGGCAATGGAGGAGGCAGTGCAGGCAGGACAGGAGACAGAGCAGTGCGAGGAGAGAGCAGCAGAAGGATGCCCTGATAGGCATCATGCAGGAGCAGACCAACCTCCTCAAGACCATGGTCGGTCTGCTACAGGCTCGCACCCCCCATCATCAGCCTCATATGCCTTTCAGTGCATCCACGCCACATTCCCCCCCCAGACAGTTTTTAGACCACCATGGACATCCATGGTGTAACCCTAACAGAACCCCTCCCCCAACATATGTAGTTGAGTCCCGCACCTACACCCACCTTTAGTCCCTACTCCCCTCAAACCCGAGTTTTGATCAATGTTAATTAAATAAAGTTGAATCCTTGTTAAACTTAATCAGACTTTCTTTATTTGTTTCATTAATTTAACATTAACGGTTTTTGATTCAATGAATGTTTACAGGGGAAAAACACAAAATTTCTAAAGCTTAATTTTTAACAGTTGAAACATATAGGAAATGGTTAGTAACTATATTCAAAGGTACAATTTTAACCAACAGTACTAAAATGGGTTTTTAACGCATCCCTTATGCGAACTGCCCTTAGCTGCGCCCCCCGGATACCCCTCGTGTCTGGTTGCTGGTAGGCATTTTCCAGACGTTGTGCCTCAGTGGTCCAAGAGTTCCTGAATCTCTCCCCCCGGCTTTCACATATATTGTGAAGAACACAGCAAGCCGAAATAACTAATGGGATCCTGTCCTCGTGGAGATCTAGCCTGCCATACAGCGCTCTCCAGCGCGCTTTTAAACGGCCAAAGGCACACTCCACAACCATTCTGCATCTACTTAACCGGTAATTGAAACGCTCCTTGTCAGGATCCAACTTCCCGGTGTACGGCTTCATGAGCCATGGCATCAGTGGGTAGGCGGGGTCCCCAAGTATCACCACTGGCATCTCTACACCGCCCACAATTATTTTCTCGTCTGGAAAAAATGTGTCAGCATGTAGCCTTCTGAATAGTCCAGAGTTTCTAAAGATGCGTGCATCGTGCACCTTTCCAGACCAGCCAGCATTAATGTCCATAAAGCGACCACGGTGGTCCACCAGTGCCTGTAGAACCATCGAAAAGTATCCTTTCCTGTTGATGTATTCAGAGGCAAGGTGGTCGGGAGCGAGAATAGGGATGTGAGTCCCATCTATTGCACCCCCACAGTTCGGGAAGCCCAACTCATTAAATCCTGCGATGATCTCCCTCACGTTTCCCGGGGTCACCATCCTCCTGAGCAGAATACGGTTGATGGCTCTGCATACTTGTGACAGTGCCACTCCAACGGTCGAGCGTCCAACCCCAAACTGGTTTGCGACCGAGCGGTAGCAGTCTGGAGTCGCCAGTTTCCAAAGTGCGATAGCCACACGCTTCTCCACGGTCATGGCGGGTCTCATCCTCGTGTCCTTGCATCGAAGGGCAGGGGCAAGCTCCTGGCATAGCTCCATAAATGTGGCTTTCCGCATTCTAAAGTTCTGTTGCCACTGATCATCGTCCCACAGCTGAAGGACGATTCGTTCCCACCAGTCTGTGCTCGTCTGCCGGGACCAAACACGGCGGTTCAGGCTGTGTTGCTGGTCCGCGAAACTGATCAGAATGTCCGTTTGGTTTTCAATGCTGTCATCATCCGAGACCGAGTCATCCGTGTCATGCTCCGAATCATAGCCAAAGGCAAACCGCAACAGAATCTGGGCTGTGTTCACAATGCTGAAGGCAGCATTCAAGATCACAGCTGAATCCATGTCGATTCTGAAAAGGCAGTGCCGAGAAGAAGGTTGCTTCAATTTGAAATTCGCGCTCGTTGCTATTGGCAACCGCTGGGTAGCGTCAGTAGCGGAATGCACCACGGGAGATGATACTGGGGACTCTGGGATACGTACCCACAATCCCCTTCGCTTTCCTGGAGGACTGCGCTCAGAAGGGGGGGGGCTTTGTTCCGTTAGAGCAAGCATAGTGTGTACGCGATCTCGCGCAACAACAGCCACGGGAGAATTAATGCGGAAGAGGATTATTGCGCGTTAAAAATGGTAGTGTGTACATAGCCTAAGGCTAGTTAGAAGAATTTCTCAACAAAACGCAAGCCACATAATGTCCACATCTCCTTGTTCTAGACTAGAGCGAAGTAGAAGCCTGTCTGGTTCCAGCATAATTTAGAGCAACCTCAAGGCTGCTCCAATTTATACTCAAGTGCAATGACCCCACAATGGCCTTTTGAGGATTTAAGAGTGCAAAAGAAACCAAAGTCCTCTACCTTTACCATCCTCTACCATCCCCTGTGAAAGAGGTGAGATGGGGGATGTCATATAGCCCTTACAATAGAGCTATGCTTCCCAGGCAAGATGCCTATGCAAAAGGCATTCTCACAGGGTGCTCTACTAACCGCTGAATGTCTGTTTCTAGGTGCATCTGAAGATTAGGCCAGGCCAACACCATTTTCTGCAGTTGCACTCCATCACTCTGTCCCTCTTGGGACTCAACTGCTCCAATTTCATGGCTTTGCCTTCTGGCCTGGTCAATGTACTTTTCGCCTTCCAGGGTCAGGGGAGGAGTGCATGTGTATCAAAGCCTCTCAGGATCTCCTGTCCCAGGCAGTCTTCCTTTCACTGTCCCTTAATAGTGCCACTTTTCCAGTAGCTGGTAGGGGAACCCAGACCCACCATCTACACTGGGTCCCAACCCAGGAACCCTACCACAAGTCATCAAGGTCACACTCCTGAACCTTACTGCTGTATCTCTGGGCTATTTCCTACCTTACCATCTCTCATGCTGAGGTGACTGCACTTTATCACACTACTATCCACTGGTATGCTTACCTATGGGCCCACTACAGGCTCCTCTTGTTTCTTTTCAGTTGAGCCTCATCTCTAAGTAGGTCTGGCTCCTCTTCCAGGTGCAGTCTAGATTGTTAATTGGCCCACCTGGCCACCTCAAACCCTTCAGGCCTTGGATGAGGTGGAATTCTCATCACAGGCATCCATGAGCTTTGTGGGTCCTTCATGAAGGCAGAGTAGGATCTACCTATTCGCTATAACATAACTCTTTGCTTTTCTATAGTGCTTATAACCCATAGGTCTCAAGGGGCTTTATAAAGGAAGGTTAATATCATTTTCCAGGTGGGGAAACTGAGGCACAGATAGTTGAAGTGACTTTCCCAAGATCCTATAGCAAGTCAGAGATAGACCCAAGGATAAGATCCAGGTTTCCTTAGTCTCACCCACATGCTATGCACCCTAGGTCTTCATCTGAAGCAGCAGCACAAAGAAGCATCTTAACTTGGGGACATGACTAGTGGATCCATGACTAGAGTCCTGAGTGTTAGAGCCCTGCAGATCCGCGGATATCCGCTACTTATCCGTGGCTATCCGCATCCGCAGGTGCAAATGCGGATATCCACAGACCCGCTGCTGCGGATTGCGGCTCGAGTATGGATACTATTTTTATCTGGTCACGGCTGTACGTGCAGAGAGCACCATTGCTCCGTCCAGAACATCTGATTGGTTACAGCTGCAGCTCTCACTGAATCCAAGGTCCAGTCCAGGTGGAGTAAGAGTTGCTCCCCTTACCACTCCCCCCACTGCCGACCACTCCCCCCAGCACCAAACAGCTGTTTCATATGGCCAGCCCCGGCAGAATAAGAGTTGCTCTGATCTGGGCTAGCCAGGGCTCTGAACAGCATCGGGCTTTTACTGGCTCATCTGGGTCCTGAGTCCCGCCCCCAGCTGTCCTTCAGTCTCTGACTCCAGACTGTGAGAGCCAGAGCCCAGCCCGTCAGAGCTAGTGTTCAGTTTCAGTGGCCAGTCTCCGCCTCCACTGATCAGCTGAGAAACTGCAGCAGCCCAGACTTCCCAGGCAGAATAACAGTTGCTCAGATCGGAGTCAGCGAAGGCTCTGAAAAACTCTGGGAGCTGTTGGCAACTCTCTCCCCTCTCAGCTGTTTCTCAGGCTCCCTGAACCTAGCTTGCCAGAGCATCCTCAGTGGCCAGACTCCTCCACCCTCCCCCCCCACATCAGCTGATAATGGGCTGCTGCTTCCCCCCTTCTCTGGCTGCCAGCCTCCCAATCTGATCGCTCAGCTGAATGAATTACCTTGCCCATGCTGAACAGTTGAGTGACCTGATCTTCGCTCTAGTAGGTGGAATAACCAGATGATCAGGGCCAGCAGGGCTCTGAACATCCAGCATTGGGAGCTGCTGGCTAGTGCCGCCCTCCCTGCCCCCTTCCTCGGGCTCTGTGTGAGGCAGCTGCTGCTCTCTAACAATCCAGGAACTGACAGGCAGCTGCCCCAGAAGAAAACACAGAGGGTTGCACCAGTATCCTTAGGACTCTCTATAATGTTGTTTAAAATAAAAACAGTGTGTGCACATTTACTAAGCCCCTGCTTTTAAGTTGTTACATTACAGAGCACATACAGGCAGGAACACAAAACAGAAGCACAGTGTAATGAGGAGGAGCCGAGCATAGCGGAGTGGAGCTGCTGCAAGGTGGGAGCGGGGCAGTTGCGGATGCCCACAAAACATGGAGATGCAGATTCCGGATCGGATACGTGCTTACATGTCTCAGATATGGATCGGTTGCGGATCCACATTTTTGTATCCGCGTGGGGCTCTACTGAGTGTATACAAATATGTGGACCACATCTGCATCCGCAAGAAATGGTGTGTGGATACCCGCATTGCATTCGCAGGGCTCTATCCATGACTACTCAGCTTTAATGCCAAAAGCGTCTTTGTGTGTATGTATGGGAGGGACGATGTATGAGAGGGCACCCCAGTAGCAGTTAAAAATTCTTCTCCTTTTCCTCTGAAGCCTGGTAGAGCTAGTAACAACCCCAGAGCATGGTAGCAAGAGAGTGGCATGCGAATCACTAAGGGGTTTTTAAATGAAAAACTAGGATGATATTTAAACTGAACGATCTTCAAAAAGTGGCAGCAACAATTTTCGGGAACCCAAGGGAAACTCGCAAAGGAATAGATGAAATCACTGTTTTGTGTAAAAGGAATCTAACCTAGAGGGCAGTCAGGCGCTATAAAAAAAATTAAGATAATTTTACAAATTTAAGCAAATTGGGAACAAAATTTTTTAAAGAGTTATTCTGACCTACACTTTTTTGAGATAATGAACATTATTTCACTTTGACCTAGTTAGTATTATATTCACCAACGGTTGACTAGTATACAGTAATGGAGCCAGAATTTTTTGAAGACTGTAAACATATGACATGATACCCATCTCCTCTCTATTGCCACATGTGTGCCCCAACACTCAGCCTTATAACAATCAGTATTAAGGTTGAGGGTGTAAATTAACAATAGCTCAAAACTTCAAAACTTATGAGGCCTGATTATCTAGTTTCTTACACCATTTTCATGCTAATGTAACTAAATTCATGGGTCACACTGGAGTTTCACTGATGTTAGATTTATTCCACAACTCAGATCCAAGATTCCTAAACTATTGTTATGTCAGCCACATTGCATATATGTAGGATGAGAGGATAACAAGTGTGAAAAATCAGGATGGGTGGGCAGAGTAGGGGAGGTAACAGGGTCCTATATAAGGGAAAGTCCATAATATAGGCAGTTATAGAGGACACAACCCCAAATAATGGGTCTGTTCCTATAAAATTGGAACACCTGGCATGCTAAATATGGGGGGAAATAGAAGACTTTGGTATAGAGAGAAGAACTGAGTAAGAGGGAATAGGGGGTAGACAGAGAGGCATGGGAGGAGCTTGCAGAGTACTGACCAGAGGCAGATCAGGGGCTGCTGGAGTTCTGGGCCTCCCACACTGGTGGTCCCCCCTGCCTGGGGCCAGCTCCCCCCCACCTGGGGCCCCAGTTCCCACTGCCAGCCTGTGTGGGTGGGCCAGCACCTGGGGGGGGGGGTCCTGGGGCCATAGGCAGGTCATGGCCTGGCTGGTCAGCCCCCCCAGGGGTGGTGGGGCCAACTGATGCATGCAGTGTGGCTTCCAGTGTGGCCCAAAGGCTGCGTTGGAGGCCGTACTGCACGGTGCATTTGGCCCTGTGCCACCACTCTTGGGGGCTGACCAGCCAGGCCATAGCTGGCCTGCCTGCCCACGGCAGTGGAGCAGCCAGCCCAGGCATGGGGTGGGAGGGAGTGCGGAACCAGCTTCTGGGCTTGCCTGAGTTCCCCCCCAGTGCTGGCAGGGTAGAGGGCCCAGGGCATGGGCCCCATTGGCCCATGTGGTTGGGACTGACTCCCAAAAGAGGGGGAAGGGAGGGCTGCACACAGGGAGCTTGTGGAAGAAATGGAGAGACCCAAGCAGTTCCTGGCATGTGCAATGAGCTCAGCCTACAGAAGCAATTAAGTTTGTGACCCTTTGAGTCCTTTGAAGGTATACATTTTACAGCACGAACAGGAATACAAAATGGTAAATATATGGATTGTGCCCTGTAGCTGAGCTAATGATGCTGTATAAATGCAACTTTCAAGTTCCTATTTTTGTGCAAGATTTTATTTCCCTGTGTTTTTTTAAAAGAAAAAGAAAAGAAAGGGAAAATGGTGCTGTTGCAATTATTTGATTCTGTTCTCACAGTCAAATTAAATACCATTGCACAATATAAACAAACAAGGAGTCCTATGGCACTTCTAAAGACTAACAAATTTATTTATCGTATGCGCTTTTGTGGGAGAAAATCCCACTGACAAAGTGGGATTTTCTCCCACAAAAGCTCATGCGATAAATAAATTTGTTAGTCTTCAAAAGTGCCACAGGACTCCTTGTTTGTTTGGCTGACCTAGACTAACATGACTACCCCTTTGGAACTTGCCCTATACCAGCGTCACACATTCATTTCTATAAGTACACTTCCTTGTGACAATGGTGTGGTTTTCACAATACTAATACTTGTGGCTATTGTAACAACCACACTGGTGTTTGGGGGAAGTACTCACTTCCTCCAAGCCTTGTCTTCCAGTCTGATACTGGTGGATGCTGTGGAGAGCAAGGGGGATCTGAGCTGAGAGGCTAGTTGCAATTAGGAAGAGGTCGTTTGTGTGTGGAGTGGAACCAAATGTAGCAGATTGTTAATGAGGTACATTTGAAGATGGCTGATGGATTTTCGGTGGGATGTTAGTGGCAGCAAGAATGGAGTCTGTGGACTTAAGAAAGGAATTTGTGAGCCAATGCTTTCTTGGGTGGGGACTGGAGAGTTCCCCAATACAGATTGACAAAAATTACCTCATTATGCTTCTTCAAATCACTCCTTCAAACCCTCCTTTAATGTGATGCCATGCCTACAAACACTTCTCTACAGTTATGCTGCTTGTGCTTTGAGACCACAGCCTACCATGCTGGCCAACGCTGTCTCCTTGTTTCTTTTTACTCCCCCATCTGTCTGTATCTTATACAGATTGACAGGACTATTTATGTGTCTGATGGTAACGACTATGCCCGCCCATCATGGTCCAAGGCTGTGCTTGTTACTGTACACACACAAAACAAAGACAAGCTCTGTTAGGATGACCAAGTGGGGCAGTCCTGATATTTGCCTCTTCCCCCTCCCCCCTTCAAACCTGCTATCTGATCACCTTAGTCTCTGCCCCAAAGAACTTACAAGGTAAGCAGTAGAAAGGGTAAGAGGGCTGCTTCCAGCAGAAACCTTCTGAGCCAGCCAATGTCCTCATGCAGCCGGGGCTACCCTCAAAGGCTCATCTTCCAGTCCTCTGGTGCCTCTGGCTTCCCTGCTGTCGATCCTTGAGCTACTCCAGCCTGGAGCCACAAACCAACCAAGAAGAGCTACTGACGGGGAAAGTTTGGCTCGTGCCGGCGCCAGCTTCCACATCCCCCTGCACTGGCCTCTCCAGCGCAGTGAGCGTACACGGTGACTACAGCCGCAGCCACCGCTGGGGGCGCTACAGCGCAGCGACCTACGGCAGCAGTGGCCCAGCTGGGGAGCTTCGCCGCCCGCCGCGTGACTCATAGATTGTCGAGCTCAAGCCCCAACCCGCTGCCGAGCTTTGTCTCCCCCACCCCAACGGGGGCAGGAGTGGTGCGGTCACGTGGTATCTGAGTGATGTCACTCCCCTCCCTCCTCCTCTTGCCCCTCCCCGAGCGGGTGGATCAGAAGGTCGGGAGCTGGCGCCCGCTCCTTGTGTGGCTCGCGCTGGCTAGCAGCAGCCGTCGCTGGAAACTTTCCTAGGGCAGTGCGCGCCTGTGCAGCTCCGGGCTGAGCCGGCGGCGTCCGGAGCAGGGCGAGCAACTTGTATGGGGTGGTGAGTGAGAAGTTGGCATTTCTTTCTCCAGCGCTCGCTCTCTTTTTTTCCCTTCTCCTCCTTTTGGTGGGGGGCGCAGAGGGAGCCGGCTGTGAATAGGGGCATTGTGTGCATGGCTCAGCCTGGAGAGGAAGGGGGAGGCGAGGTGGGGAGCCGGCTGCGGGGTTGTTGGGCAGGCATGCGGGGTCTGTGCGGAGCGGAGTGATGCACGCTCGCTGGATGGAGGGAATGAATGGGGGAGCGCTCCTGGCTGGACCTGTGTTGCTGCCTCCTCCCGGAGCCGTGAAGTTCGGCGAGACAGGGAGGGGACCGCGCGTGGCGGGAGGTGGCCGTGATTTTACAGCCGCTCTTCTGCTGGTGACTCAGCTCAGGCGGTGATTTCCAGGCTTGCGGATCTGTGAGTGTCCCTCCCTGGGGAATGGGGAGCGTTTGCAGGCGGCTGGGCTTTCTGGGGCGGGCAGAGGGGAGATGTCTCTCGGCTCCCCTCCTCCCAGAAGTTGCTGATGGTGCGTTTCCTTTAGCAGAAAGAAAGTATAGGACCCCACACCGCACTGTCTGGATTTGAAGAGGCTCGAGAGGGCCGTGCACAGCAACTCACTGCAACTTTTTTTTTTTTTTTTTTTTTTTTAACACTTCAGTCTCTCTCCTTTTGCGGTCAGTCGCACCAGGCCTTTGGAGAGATGACCGCTGCAGCTCGTGTGTGAGCAATAATAGCCCAGCCTCCCTCAATACTAAGAGGAAGCAGCAGTCACAGACTCTAGGGATTTCTAGGAGCGCCTCCCCTGCCAAGATATTTGTGCCCAGACAGGGTTTGGGGAAAGATCCCATTAGTGGAATTTGTGCCATATATAGTGGGATATTTGATCACCTCCTTTTGTTACCGTGGTGCTGAATCTCTTACACTGAATGCCAAAAGTTTCTCTGAATAATGCTTGGTCTTTTTCCTTTTTTACCTTCATTTATGGGATTTTACCATTTTTGTGGGAAAAGGCGTTGGGGGTGGGGGTGCAATTTAACAGAAGGTTCTAATTCACGTATAAACCTCTTGTGGTGTTTGCAACTCCATTGTGAAATTTTCCTCCGTCCAGAAGCATTCATGCTACTCCATTGTAAAATTTTGAGTTATGAGGACTAAGTGTAACACTTGAGAAAAGTGAGTAAAATGTGCATGCATGAACACATACACACACTCCTGTTTTTTATGCTTTTTAAGATTGCCCTAGTAGGTACCTTGTCCTTAAAGGGACAATGTCCATTTAAATTTGGCAAGAAAGGAATAGTTTCTTCTTACTTTCCAGTGGAATTTTTTTAAAAAACAAATTTCTCTGCAGTCATGGCAACACAAATATTATAGCATTCTGCTAATGCATTAGAGCCTGAAAGCAAAACTGATTGATCTGTTTTCATTGTTCAGATTTTGAAAGATGCAGAAAGTAAAGTATAGTGGCAATGCAAATAATACAAAGCTAGATTCTTAATATTCAAAGTTGCTCTTCATAGCATAAGAAACCTTGCTTTCTAAGTAACTTTTTTAAACCTGACAGTGTCCTTCCAATCTAATTTTCTTTTTTGCTGTTAGGAACTAAATGTATTTTAATACTTCATAGCTGCAACAGTAGCAGTTTAAAGGGACAGTGAGGCTAAAAAGCTTCAGTTTATTTTAAAGCAGTGTCTTTACAGATCAGAATTTCCTATGGATGAAAATTAAAAATGGATCAGATTAGAACCCAATCAGATCCAAACTAGAGATTATTTTTCTACTATTTATCAGCAACCTGGGAAAAAGATTTTCTTTCACTACCTTCCCACTTTTTTAGCTGTACTGTTACCTGTCAAATCATTTTGGTTTCTCACTGAAAAATTGGTTCTGAAAAATTCCTCCATTTAAGACAATGACCCTGTAATAGATTATAAATATAGGTATTGATTATAGTTATTATACATGCAAAACAGCCACTGCATTGATAAATGTTAAACATTGATTGTCCAATCATCGGTTGTGTGTTCTGAGTCATCTTCTGTGGTGCCATCTCCCTGCTGGTTTCAAAAGAACATTGAAAAACTTAAAACGCCAAATATATGTATCTTACTAGAACAGACAAATGCTTAGACTGATTAGGTGGAGTTGATGATAAATCTTGTAAATGTCTCTAGAACTCTAGTTCTTATCTTGACATACACTCATAAAGTGATGTAAATAAACTTTTTGTATTTGCTAATGAGACTCACACAATAGTTATAAAAACAGTGGGATGAAAGAGCATTTGACAAGAACAACACAAGACCTCTTTTGAATCTGAGGGCAGATATACACCAACAGTGGCAAATTTGCTGCATCAGTTCGATATTTCCAGATTGGTTGAGCAGGTCAGGGAAGACCTGCCCAATCAATAGGGAAGTCGACCCGGTAAGTCCACCCCCTGAAAAAGAGTAGTGCTGAGTCGAAGAGAGGGCATTTCCCTTCTACACAGGACAGTGGAATTGCCATTGTAAGTAGGTATTAAGAAGTTAAAGGGAAATACTGAAGTTATTTTACACAGCTTGCATAGCTCCCTTCAACTGCGCTGAAAACCGCAATAAGTGTAGACCAGGCATGAGATTCTAGCTGACAGAGAAGCAAAGTGCTTTGCTGACATTTACTTGGGTATTATGCACAGCAAGATTATATCCTTCAGAATCCAAAATATTGGGGAGATATATATGTATCAATCTCTTGCCTAATGCAGGGAACATAACAAATGTTACCAATATATGTTATATTACCAGCAGAACAAAGAAGCTGGTTTCCCTCCTAAAAACAAATGGTCTTGTAAAATGGGTATGAGCAGAATTGACTGATGGGAGTTTTCATGAAAAGGTTTAATAATACATTTCTGTTTAGTTTTGATATATCCCCACCTGGGGACCTCTCCACAGCCTCTTTTGGTGAGGCATATGCATTTAAAAGGGGAACAATTCCAAATGGAGTGTGGATGCTAAGTTTCCATGCAGTTCTAGGTTTTTAAGAAGGTTAATGACACAATCTTTGCTCCAGCTGTAGTAATATCCACTATAATCAATTCCTTCTGGTAGCTGAATATGGTTTGGTTCTTATTGCATGGTGATACCTGAAATAACTAACAAAAATGCATAAAAATAGAACTAATAAATCTATAGCTGTAGTGTTCTTTTCTCTTCTGACTCAGGCAGAAACTAAAATAACTAAAACAGAATGCTTTGGGGATATACAGCAACTATCAAAACAGGTTTGTGGTGGCTTCTGTGAGTCATGACTTCACCAGAAGGTATAATTTTAAAGAACTAAAATTCTGACAGTCCACTCTCCATAATGTTTAATTGTTGTAAGAGGTGTTTTGTATTAGAAATTGTATAATTATACCTGTTAATAATGGCATCTTAAGTAATAACCTGTAGAGCAGGGCTTGACAAAATTGGCTCCCAGCTAGGGTGCCAGCATTTTTATTTGTGGTTGCCAGAGGGCGTGCTTCTGCTGCATTTCTGCAGAAGAGCTAGGAGCCAGACTATAAACCCCAGTCGCCATGGCGACCTGGCTCGTGGGTTTTGTCGAGCCCTGTTGTAGAGGAGTCTGCAGTTATCAAATTGCTTGGGATAAAGTTGGGTGCGGGGTAGGAAAGAGAAAGGGCTAAATTCAGCATTGACTCTTATGGCTAGGAGCTGGCCTAAATAGTTACGGAGGGCTTCAGGGGTGGAAACTAAAACAGGCCTGGTGCAGCAGCATTAAATTGTCTCAACTCCTCCATTTGTCAGGAGGCAGAAGAGAATGTTTAGTGATAGCTTGACTTGAAAAATGAACATTGCTCACACATAAGGGAACATGGCTAGGGCAGGTGGATGGGGTGCTGACTCAGCAGCATTCACTAGGTGATTTTTCTGTCCATCTTAGGTACTCGTGTTGCCCCATTACATTAGTATCTGATGACATTACAATTTATCTCAGAACTCCCCTGGGTGGTAGGGAAATGCTGTATCCTCCTTTTAAGAGTGGGGAGCTGGGGCACAGACAGAGTGACTTGCTCAAGATGACACCAGAAATCTGTGGTGGAGTAGGGAACTGAACTTGGGCCTTCAGCGTCATAACTTAACCATTGTACCATCCTTCCTCAGTATTTACATACATAGTGTTTACAGTGACATTAGTCTGATACATTTGACATGGCCTGTTTCTCAGGAGTGGAGCTGTGGCCGGGATGGCAACCATGGCCAGGCGTGGTGCTTTGGCTGGGAGCTGAGGCAATAGCCGCAGCTGTGGGGCAGGGCTGGAAGCAGAATGGGAGCCTTGACTGGAATGGGGCTGGGTGGTGCTTACTCCCCATCCCCTATAGGCACTGGCCTGTGCTCTTCCGTGTCCCTGTGGGGGCCACCCCACTGTTTGGGGACCTCTGCACTAAGGCCTTGTGTGTTCACACAACTTCTACTGGTTTAACTAAAATTGATTTTTAAATTAATTAAGTTAAATTAGTACAAAACCCTATGTGGATACTCTTGAGTTAGTCTGCATTAGGGGTTCTAATGCACACGGGTTTGCTACAGCTTATCTGAATCTACTTTAAAACAGATTTTAAAGCATTCCACATTACAGACAAGGTCTCAGGGTAGAGCGGGTTGACACACTGAGAGCTTGCCTGCAGTGGTTGTGTTTTTGTTTTAGGGGGTTTTTTTGTGCCGGTGTAGCCATAGTTTCAAACTGGGCTGAATTACTTTTGTGCACACGTTACTTCTTTCAGCAGTGCAAGGTATTCCCACTGAACGTTTGCACTCGTATATCTACACCTGTGCAAGAAATGCATGGTCTTAGAGTCGGTGTTAGTATCATCAACTGTGCTGGCTTCTACAGAGGGCACTTAACATTCACTGAATATAAACTAGATTTTAAATAAACGAGTCAGTGATTTGACTGTGAAATAAAAATCTATATCTCTGTGGTGAGCTTATAAGATATCTAACCTTTGCTTCTCAGCCCAGGAAATTGAAAGAGCAAAAAGTAAGAACCGTTTCTTAGCAGTGCAAACTGTGGAATGTAATAACTCTGGGCCGGTGATCCCCTTGCCCCTCCAGAGAGGAGCCACAGTCTGTGGGTCTTAGTGCAGGAAGGGGAGCCAGCATTGCATTATGCTCAATCCTTCCCATCAGCCCTGTAAACAGGCACCAATTTGTAGAGAATGGGGGGATATCTGAGCTGTAAGTAGGACAGGGCTGTGGCTGTAGTCCTGAATGGATTCTCCCTGGCCCTAAGTTCATGGGCAAAGCAACACGAGTTACTACCATGAGTTGACAGTAAAGTACCTGGGCTCACTCTCTAAGCCCTTTCCACTCCTTGAAGGATGTTCATGGGGCAGTGGTTGTCAAGGTGAGGCTTGGGTACTTTGAGGCAATGGGCAATTTGATGGCAAGAGATTTCCCGTGGAGGAACTTTGTCTCTGGTGCATAGTGTGATATAGGTATGGATTAAAGGGGTTTGTAGGTGTAGGGGGCTGATCCTCAGACTCTTCTGTAAGGAGAGGTAACACAGCTCTTCTCTGTGCATCCCATGAGAGGGAAAGTGAAAAGCTTAGTGATGTGACATTTACTTGTGAGTGGGTGACTGCAGCAATATAATTACATAAAATGCTTGAAGGTTGTGAGCACCTTGGTTGGAAAAGAAATTTATTAACACAAAGGTTATACCTAGGTGAATGTCATAAAATGGAGAATTTTAGGATAGCAAGGGGAAAAGCTTTTCAACAGTGGAATGTGTATTTTGAGTGGGGAAAAAATCTCCCATGGGAAATTGAGTGCCCCATTGCTGAACACATCTGAAAGCAGAGAGGATAGAGCTGGAGGACACAGGAGACAGTCCTAGGTCATCAAAGTTTTCTGCTGTGTCTGATGTCTATGATCCTGTTTAAATTAAGATTAGCTGTGTTACAAATCATTTATTCCCTGCCTTGCATAGCCCTTGAGTCACACACTGAATTCCTCAATGTGTTTTCATAGTCAGTAAAAGTAACCAAGACAAGAATTTTGTCTTTGTAGGTACGTGAAGTTTAAAAACACTTTGTTCCTTTTTTAAAATGATGTAAGCAGGAAGATAGCTGACTTCAGATGGAAAAACTGACCCCCACTGATACACTCATGATACAGTAACCCTCTCTGGTGGGTGTCAGATGGCATATAGTTCTCTGCCATAGAAAGCGGGGGAAATGGTGAAGAATATGGTGGAAATCAAGATATTTAATAGAATAGTTAATGAGAATATCTTTCAGTATGGTGCCAGCTTTTGTATGGTGTAGTAAACAAAAGCAGCTAAATAAGAGGATGGGCAAAAGCTAAAGCCTCCAGTTGGCCCAGTGGCTCTGGCACCGGAAGAAATTCAGGTTTGTGAATGGCGTTAGTGTTCTTGTTACTGGGTTGGCAGAGCTTGACCATGTGAAGGATGTGACAAGCATGGTTAAGCGGGTCATAGAATGGCTACCAGCTGTGCAAGTAGCTGTGGCTAATTAACAGAACAACATTAGCTGCCAGCAGAGTTCGGAGAGCTCAATTCATGGCGGAGGAAGAAAATTATCTGAACAGGATGAAGCATTATTGAGGAAGGGAGAATCCCTGCTAGGTATCTGGTGTGCAGGTTCTTTGTGGAGTCTTTCACTCTTCTCCTTTATTGGCTTATTGAAAGCTCTGCTTGAATTTTTTTTTTTTTTTTAAACAATGAGTGAGGTTGGAAAGAGGACTGGTTGAAGTTGAGAACGTCAATTTGGTTATGTTGGAAAAGTTTCATGAGATCTGAAGGGTTTGTAGCCTTTCCTAAAGGTGGGCAGATTTTGCCTTCATCGAATCTCCAGCTACATCCCCTCAACTGACCATTAAATCTGAGATTAATATTGTGCTGTGAGTATAAGAACATAATAAATTAGATGCAAACGTGGTGTGAGAGAGACAGGGATATCACTTCATAGAAAAATTAAACGTGGCAATAGAACTTACATCTTCTACTTTAAAGAAATAATCTGTTGTTTCTCTCCAACACTAATTTACCTCTTCGGATGTTAGACAATCAGGACAATGAGCCTGATCATCAGAAAATCATTTTGTGTCACAAACATAGAGCATACAGTATGTCCTAAAGCCATTTTAGTGTTGCTTGGATGGATTCAAGGGGCATTCAAGGAGTTAGCTATAATGTTGTCTGAAAGACCTTGCTCTGATTTTAATGTAAGCCAAGGGTGGCTGTTTACTTTGTTTTGATGCTACTGTAATGTAAATCTATGGAAGTGCTTGCCCTAGTAACATCTTAAACCTTAATAATTGTCTGAATTGTAGTTTGAAATGCCATACATATAGAAATGTTGGGGTCTCAAATTACAGCTATTCTTGTTAAAACATGGTGACATTTCTAGATTGATAGCGAACCTTGCTTGGGTTTTGGTATGTATTGCTAAAGGTTGGTAATTTTTAAAGATAAATTAAAGGGACTCCAAGTATTGTGTATTTAATTGAAGCTAACGATCAGATCTTTTTAACCAGAATTAACCTACTGAGTCTATGGATTTACCTAAGATGCCATGGATACAAATTGGCAGTGCTCAGTATCTGTTCTAAAACGGGAGCTACGCACTATTTCATAAATGGATTGGGAAAATGGCCCTAGTTAGTACTTCTGTATCACCTGCAGAAATACTGTTTTGAAAGGCTTGGCGCAGTTCTCATTTGTGAATTTCAATAGATGTGCCTGTATCTTGTAGGGCAGTAATGTAACAGAGGCACTACCATTCTGGTAAATGAGCCCTTGTCATAAAGGTTTGCTATATTGGAACATTGATCCCTTCTGTATTAATTCTAGTAGTTACTCCTTTGGGGAACATAGACCTCAGTTAGAGCAAACAAAAGCCAGATGTTGTTTTACAGGTTTTTTATCCCTCTATTGCTGAGGGATCATGGGCATTATGATGCAAAAATTCTAATCTTAATATTTGGTTTTTAGTTGTCTGTGATGGAAAGATTAGAATATATGGGTCATGAACAAAACTAAACCTGGAAATCTGAGTTGGAGGGAGGGGGAGGTTTGGCATGCTTCCCTTTATTCTGCTGTGTATTCAGGTAATGCCATAAGTATAGAAATGCACCTACTGTGATCTTGATAAAAATCTGGTGGAAAAATAATTAGATGTAATGTTGGCCTCCAACAGGAAGTGCAAATAAACCTCCCCAGCTTGTTGATGATAGCTGCTAATTGGAATGTATAATAAAAGTTCTACCTAAAGTTCAGTTCTGCAGTCAACTCTATACACTCATAGAAATTCCCATACTGGATCTCACCAGTAGTCCATCTAGTTGGGCATCCTGTCTTCAACAGTATTAGTAACAGATATAGGTGCAAAAGGAAAACCCACAAACAAAGCTGTAGCAGCAGACAAGGGCATTGTGGCCTTCCCGTAAGAGAAGGTTTTGTTTTTGTGTGTGATTGTGGTTATGTTGCTGTGATGCATGAGGAGTCGTATTTAGTTTTGTTTTTAAAAGTTATTAAAGGACCATAATTCAATGTAAGGATACTGATACAAATATTTAATCTGTCTTAAATCTTGCTACACTACTGGCTTCAAAGATATCTTGTGATGATTGTGTTCCAGACGTTTTTAAATACAGTAAAAGGTATCACTGGCTGAGCCCTGGCACCTCTAGACTTGGTAGTTCATAGTTCCAGCACCTCTGGGCTGCTGCATCAGTTATGAAAGTACAGAAATTGCTTGAGCCCCACCACCTCTTTAATTACCAATTAACCTTTAGATAAATTTTAAGTGACCATCTGCAATGAATTTTTAAAACATTGGGCTTCTTATACCTTGTCCCTCCCGTCCCCCTCTTTTTTTTCTTTTTCTTTCTGCTTCTTCTGTGTAAAGAAGGAAGGCCTGATGTGCAATGGTGCTTGTTTTGGTTGTGGGGTTTTTTGTGTTTAAAATCTTGGAAATATCAAGAATGGCAAGGTTATTCTTCCTTGGTTTTGCTGGAGGACCTTTGGAAGGTCTCAGATGTTTGCTATGAGCTCTGACTTCTTCATTGGAGATGTGAGGTTAAAGAAACTGCTTTTCTCCAAAGTTAGTCAACCAAATTAAATGGTTTGGACAAAAATAAAATTTTGTTCTTAAACAGTCTAATGCAAAAACCCTTCCCTGTAAAATTGCTTGACTTTCACTCTCTTGTTTGGCTCATGACATATCACCATCTCATTAATTCTGCAGTCATTTTAGTATCCTGCTGCCTAGACAGCAACTGTAAAATAAAATGAGAACTTGGGTTTTTCTTTTATGCAAAATCCTTTCAGGACTTTGATATATGTCATTAAAAAAGAAATAAGAACGGGGAGGGAGCAGGGCTTAAGTCCATTTAAACATCTCTTTAGAGGTCACTCTTTACACTTGTTGCTTTTCAGTTTCATTGACTGTCCCCTTGTTCTTTTATTACAAGTAAGTCAAAGTTCTGCCTGCAGAGCAACTACCTATTCCTGCAGTTCTCAACCATTGTGTTGCGACACTAGTAATGTGTTGCGAGGAGCAGGAAAGTGTGTCATGGGGAGCCACCTGGAGCTGGAGTGCAGCGGGATTTTGTTTCTTTCGGCTGCAGGGGCACTGTATCACTCTCAGTTGCGCACACCACAAATTGTGTCATAAGACAAAAAGCTTGAGAATCCCTGACCTAATCAATCATACCCTGAGCCATTTAATTGGATTTGGTGTTGCTTTAACTTTCTATGGAAATGTTTTATTTTGGGAGAAAGAGGAATTGGCACACCTAAAGACCTACTTGGCATGTCTGTGAACTATTTTGAGAAGCTTATTCATGTTTTTTATATCTTCCTGAGAACTCTTTGTGTAGCGCTCTGGTGATTAAAAACTTCCCATAGCTGTGCTCAGTTCATGAGGATGATATGTAGAATGGTTTGTATAGTGTTGGGATTTTCTCCCTCTTTTCACAAACATACCACCTTCCTGCACTGTGTGTCGATAAACTACATGATACTGTGTGTTAATTTGTACAGTAGTGGTCATTTTAACTTGCTTACCAAAAATAAACTGGCCTTTAACTGAACTGTTGTGATGAATGTTGTTTTTTTATTTTCCTTTATCAAACTGAAGTCTAGAGTCTCTGAAAATGGCATGAAATTTCCCACAGTCAACCTAGGTGACCTATTGAAATTAGGAGACAGGCGTATACTCATAGCTATTCAATTATTTGACTAGACTCTGAAGTTCAGTAGGGAATACGTCTCTCTTTATTGTACGTTGGAGAGGGAAGTTGGCAGAAAAAACCAGAATTTTATGTATATGAATATTCTTTGCTATTACAGTGCTCCTTGGAGCTCGCGTGGCAACTAAAACTCCAAGAATACCAAGGACAGACAATTTCTGTAAATACAAAATATGTTTGCATTATATATATGTATGCATTTTCAACAGAAATTGGAGTGTTGTTACTTAGATGATTTTGTTTGTTCCAGGAGTCTGTTAATCTTTCTCCCAATAGCTTTTCTCTTCTTTAGGTTTGTTTTCATGTGTGTATACAAATTATTTGTGGTGGTGGTTGTGCAAAATTTTTCCATGTATATGAGAGTGAGGGAGGGTGCTTCTGACATTATCCTGAAATGTTTGCCCTGGCTGGGTGCAAGAACCTTAATTCAGTGACTTTGCATACTTTACTCTTTCTTTCCCACTCCCCATCGTGTAAGTAATTGCTCTGATGCTTATATTAAAATAGGTGGGTGGGATCATGCAGATGTTCCCTGCAATGAGCGTATGAATGCTCCTCTTCAGTCAAGATATTGGTAGTATTGTAAAATACAAACTGACCAATAACAGATAAAGATTATCATCATGCTGTTGCTCTGTGAGAATTTACTCAGTCTTTGTGCTTAATTAATTTCAGGAAATGGAAATGCTCTTCATTTTAAAGAACCTGTATGTCGAAATATAAGACAACTGATACTTTCTGATTTCTTTTTAAATCAGGGATCTAGTTTTATAAATGTAATCAGGCTCCTAGCGAAACAGTGTGGTATCAAATTAGAAACTTTTTCTTTCTGTTTTGCCTAGGTGTTGAAAAAACTGAAGATTTGGAAGGCTGAATGGGATAAACATGAAGAGCTTGAAAGCAAAGTTCAGGAAGAGTGATGTAAGTACTCTATGGCTCACTCTGGCAGACTATTTGTTAGTTTGCATTGTGGAAACAGTTCCTCACTCTCAACTAGATAAGGCTGTAGGTTAATCAACTACAGAGACTAGAAGCATGTTTCCAAACACTAATGTAACAGGAGAGTACAGTAGATTGCTAAACTGTTACTGTTTTGTAGTGTATTCTCTGTTACACAGGCTAATCAGGATTGGCCACATCGCTCACTTATGGCTTTAGCTGGCTTATGTGAAAATCTGCATGCGTGGGGGTTCGCCAGTCTTTACCAGATGTGCTTTTTCACAAATCTTTACCCTGTACTTGGAGATTAGTTTATCCTTTTAATGGCTTTAATATCAAATAATGTTTCTGTTTAGGCACTTGTACCATTCTTATCACTGTGGTATCTGAGCACTTATTATAGAAAACTGTATCCAGGCTGTAATGGAGTTGCAGGGCCTGTAACTCCATATAGAGGTATGGGGTTGTTCTGTTGACTGCCCTGTTAGCCAAGGTTCTGGACCTGTAAATGGCGCTAATGAGGCATTATGTGGTTTATCTAATTTTACCAGGATGAATAGATACTTGAACCTGCCACCTTTCCTCATACAGGAAATTAGGCTGGAGAGACAGCCCTCCAGAAAGCCCTAGGAAGAGAGGCTGTTGAAAAGAAGGCCGAGGCTGAGTTTCTCATTCTGCTTTAGTTACAAGTAAGATTACCAAGAGAGGGGTGAATTTGTACATCATAGAGTGTGATTTCTTTCGGAGCAGTGGGAATGCCACCTGATTGCACAATCACTCAGTGGCCACCATTCACTACATTTTTATGCAGAAAGGGGGAAGTTCAAGGTTGTGCATTTAGGGACTATGAAGAATTTTTGCTACAAGTTGGCGACATATCAGTTGGAAGGGACAGAAGGAGAAATATCTGAGTGTATTGCTGGCTCAATCATCTTGTGATCAGCCTATGTGCTGCAGCTGTGAAGAAGGCTAATGCAGTCCCAGGATGCATTTTCAAGGGATGCCCAGCAGAGACAGGGAAGTGTTATACAAGACACTGGTGAGACCTCATCTGGAATAGTGTGTGCAGGTCTGGTCTCCCAGATTTGGGAAAGATGAATTCAAAGTGGAACAGGTGCAGAGACGGGCTACTGGGATGATCAGAGGAATGGAAAACCTAGCTTATGTTACTGACAAACCACGATATTCTCTGTCTGTGTTAGGGAGAGAGTGTGGTATCATGGAGTGCCAGTCTCACATGCCCAGTGTTCTGCGATGCTACGAGACCTGTACAATTTCACTGCATCACGAAGTGCTGGTATGCAAAACTGCTCCCTGCAATACCATGAGACCACCCCCCCCCCTTTCTGTTAGGGGAGAGTGTGTTGTCCTGGGAAGCACAGTCACGGACCAGATAGAAGTGGTTTGCAGACTGTATCTGGCCCGCAGGTCATATGTTTGATGCCACTGAGATAAGCATCAGTGCAGCTTGATTGAAACTAAGTTAAGATGGATCAGAGCAAATAGTATTTTAACAGAAACTTTTGCCTGGAGAATCCAGGATGGGCATTTAACTATTTTGGTGGCTGTAACCAGGGCAGTGTAGGCAAAGCCTAGATGTGAAATTAACCCTTTCACATTAATGCACTGGAATTCTCATAAACCCATTAACTATATAAGGCAGAGGGTCCAATGTATGTGTAATATTTGAATATAGAAATTTGTCTTATGGGCTGCTTCCTCACGCGACTCTGACACATTGCAATAGAGGTATCTATTAGTTGACTTTTAACAGCTGTGAATGAGGAGGAAGAAAAGCAGTGTGATGTGACCAGCAAAGTTGTCCATGGACCACAGCTTGTAATATTCATTGTGGGGTAACTGGTGTTCTGACTTTTGAATGTGAACATTGCTGGTGATCTCACTCACTGAGATGAGGGGAGAGGAAACCCCTATCTAAAAAGATAAGCCTGGTTGCTATGCTTAACTTGGGTTTTTGGAACAGACTGAATAATATAAACTTCCATAGAGACTTTTGTGATGCTATGGTTTTGCTAGTCACCAGACTGAGATGGAACAGTCTTTGTACTGGTGTCCTAAGAAGAATAAAAGGGTTCAATGGTACAGAAGGTCGACTCTACATATTCAAAACTTTAGGTATCTTCTAGAGCAGCTCTTGAATGCTTAGAACTTTATCAAGCTGCCAAATAATATCATTTTACAGGGCTACAGCTGGATCAGACATTCTACATTTAGATGGGAAGGAGACAAATTTAAAATATAAACCTGTTTTAGGTATGTATAAAACTATATTTAATACAGTTGGTGGCTTTATTATGAAGAGTGAACCAAGTGACCTGACATAGAAGCAAGCACCTAAGTAAGCGTGTCAGGCCACAAAGCCAAAATCACTTGTTTCATAGCCACGGGGATTTTATTTTTATGAAATCTATCAGAACTTGGTTAATAACTGTAGCATGGTGCCTGTCTCAGCTTTCTTGCTCTAAGTCAGGGGTGTCAAACATGTGGCCCATGAATATCTTCCATCCGGCCCCTGACCGCACTTGGTAGGACCACATTCTCTACCTAGCAGAGAGAATGTGAGAGAGAGAGAGAGAGAGAGAGGTCTCGCATACCAAGTGCTCTGCAGTACCGCAAAAGTGTCAGGTCTCACAACATCACACAGCCCTGGATATGGGAGACTGCGCTCTGCAAGACCACTGTCTCGCCCTAATAGAGAGGGTTGCATTGTGGAGCGCAGTTTTGCATACCTAGCACTCTGCAGTGCTGCAAATCTGCTGTATACATGGCCCACTTGAAGTATAGTTGAGTCAAATCTGGCCCACTATAGCAAATGAGTTTGACACCCGCTCTAAATGTATGTCTATATTGAATCCGCTGCATCAGGCTCCATAGATCAATGCTGCAGCATCAATTGAGCAGCCAGTGGAGACCCACTCAGTCAATCCTGAAAGTGCTCTCTGGTGCAGTAACTCTTTCTTTTTGGCAGGGTAGAGATAAGCAAAATGGGTTGTACTTAGCTATAATTTGCGAGTAGAAGATGTAACCAATGTGATATGATGTTCTCTGCATCTTGTAAGATAAAATAAAAATAAACAGAACAGTATAGCTACAGGTTGGGTGAAAGGAGTTGACGAGGGACCAAGCAAATTATCAACACTGAGAAACAAAGCCCGTAAGTCTTGTTAACAGAGTGTGAGTAGACAAGCATAACAAAGGAGCCAGGTAAGTTCAGAAGGCTGGAATAAATCTCTGCACTGTTATGGTGTGACTGGAGTAGAGGATGGTGGTTCACCAGTGGAGTGTTCCTGGAAAATGCTGTCTGCTGTGCAGTGGGATTTTTTCTGGGTTGTGCTGCAGCCTCTCATATTGATCCTGATCTGGGGTTCAACTGCCCAACTCCTCTGTGTTTCATCTGCTTCTATCCCTGTAACTGGGGCTTTTATCTCTCACACCTGGGAAGCTTAACTTAGTCATTCTAAAATTTTTCCTGAGGAGCAGCTGTTCACTGATGGACACGTGTAACTGGAGTGGAGGAGACTTCTTGTTCTGTCATGATGAGTACTGTCGAAGCTTAGAGGCTAGGTGCATGGATGGGTGGGGGAAGATGATCTAATTGGAAGTCAAGTAATGAGCATGTATGCTAGGGATTGCAGCAAAACCACAAAAATCACATTCTTACTGAACAAACTACTCAACTGTTTGGTGCCAAGGGCTTGATCTGCACACCTCCCTCACTCCTTCCATACAGAGGCCATGTACACACTACAGGAATAATCGCACAACAAGCCCGTTGCGCTTTAAAAGTCACGTGGTTTTTGTAGCGCAGGATCGTGTACACACTCTGCCGCTTGTGAAGGAATAGAGCCCCCCCCTGCAATTGCCGATTTCACAAGAACCTACCCCACAGTTCCATCCATCCTGATTTGGCGCTAAGAGTCCTGGGTAGAAGGAGAGTAGCGCTGAGCACCATGGGTAAAGTCTTAGTTTCCCATGGTGCCTTCTGTTCCCCTTGCGTCACGAGAGTTGCTATTAGCAACTCACGCCCATTTTCAACAGTAGCGCATTGCTTCCTGGAAGTCCTTTTGCAGCAACATGGATCCAGGTCTGATCTTGACTGTCGCCTTCAGCATAATGAATACATCTCGGCTGGTGGCACAGTATGTGTTCAGCTCTGAATCAGAGCAGGATTCGGATGACCCTGTGCTGGTGACTGCCATGCAGAACAACAGCACCGCATTGCTGAACTCCTTCACAGAGCATCTGCACATGGTGCACCGCCGGTTCTGGTCACGAGAGACAAGCACCGAGTGGTGGGACCGCATCGTTTTGCAGGTGTGGGATGATGACCAGTGGCTACAGAACTTTCGAATGTGGAAAGCCACATTCATGGAACTGTGTGAGGAGCTAGCCCCTGCCCTGCGATGCAAGGACACCAAAATGAGAGCCGCCCTCACCGTGGAGAAGCGTGTCGCAATCGCACTGTGGAAAATGGCGACTCCAGACTGCTACCACTCGGTCACGAATCAGTTTGGAGTTGGCAGGTCGACTGTTGGGTTAGCACTTTCACAAGTGTGCAGAGCCATTAATCGTGTTCTGCTCCGGAGGACAGTGACGTTGGGCAACGTGCGGGAGATCGTCAATGGATTCACGGCCATGGGATTCCTGAACTGTGGAGGGGCAATAGACGGCACGCACATCCCTATTCTAGCTCTGGAGCATCTTGTGACTGAGTATATTAATAGGAAGGGCTACTTCTCCATGGTGCTTCAGGCACTCGTGGATCACAGGGGGCGTTTCACGGACATAAATGCGAGGTGGTCGGGTAAGGTGCATGATGCTCGCATTTTCTGGAACACGGGCCTATACCGGAAGTTGCAGGGAGGGACCTTCTTCCCCAATGATAAAATTACTGTTGGGGATGTGGAGATGCCCATAGTCATCATAGGAGACCCAGCCTACCACTGATGCCTTGGCTCATGAAGCCCTATACTGGAAATTTGGATCCCAGCAAGGAGTGCTTCAATTATCGGTTAAGCCGGTGCCGAATGACCGTAGAGTGCGCCTTTGGGCACTTAAAAGGCGGCTGGCGCTGTTTGTACGGCAGGCTAGACTTAAATGAGGACAATATTCCAGCCGTCATTGCAGAGTGCTGTGTCCTGCATAACCTCTGTGAAAATAGGGGAGAGAAATTTCCCCCTTCATGGGACGTGGAGGCTGAGTGGCTAGAGTTTGCCTTCCAGCAGCCAGCCACTAGGAGTATCAGGGGGGCACAGCTGAGAGCCGTCCGCATAAGGGAGGCACTTAGGGTGCATTTTAGTGATGGGGACTCATAGGACGCATTGCATCACTGTGCAGTAGTGTTCCCAAGCACTATTGGGTGCTGATTCGGGGGTGGGGGGATGGTGCCGGTGGGCGTGTACTGTACTATGCTCGAATGAGTGAATACTAAACATGCAACAACTAATCTTATTGTGTATCAATAAAGAAACTGTGCAAAGTTCAAGTGATTCAATTTTATTATTATAAAACATTAAATATTTACAGTAAGTAGTGCCTGCAAAAGGGGCTATAGATGCGTGTAGATGTGGGTCTCAATGCCATAGCTTGGTGCAGGAGTGGATGTAACATTGTACCAGGAGGGTCCCTGGGCTTCAAAGAACTGCTTTGAGGGAGAATGGGGCATGGGGGACAGAAGGTGTTGCTGTGGCTGCAGGGGGGGGTGAGCCTGGAGCAGCTGGGTCTGCAGACCAACCATGGTCTTCAGCAGTTGGGTCTGCTCCTGTAGGATGCTTATGAGGGCATCCTTCTGCTTCTGCCTCTTCACATTGTTTTCTTTGCGCTCCTGCCGGCACTCCTGCCTCCATTGTCTAGTCTCCCTTGCTGATGCCTCGTTGGACTGCATCAGCTCCTGGAAGATATCCTCCTTGCTCCTGCGAGGCCTCCTCCTTATCTGTCTCAGCCGGTCAGCTGGCGCAGACCACCAACTGGCGAAGGTCATTTCTAAGGAAAAATGAAACACCATAAGTAGTGCTATTGTTCTCGCTTTGGTTAAGGAGCCGGTAATATGCTCTCCCGCTACATTCCGCTGTGCCCACGGGACAGGGCATTGCCGGGGACTGAAAGGGCTTTTGCAAAGGGAGGTTCGGGTTGCCAAGACAAGACACGCAGCTCTGTGAACTATTTGCAGTGCTTTGGGCGATTAGTTCACATACGGCACTGCCATGGAAGCTGATATCTCACTGCTTAGAGTGCCTCTGCAAGCCAGAATGCATATCCTGCATGTCACTAGTTTTCAGCCAGGACCGTACGCAGCAGGCTTGTGCGCAGCCATGGTTCCCGCTGCTGTGCTTTGCAACTAGCGAGGGAGAGTATCCCTCTGTGGGGGAGGGGAAACAGTTGCTCTCCCATCGAATTTAACTAGGAGGCTGTGGAAGTACATCGAGGACACCTTCAGTGATCTCAATGGAGAGGATTTCTTGGCAATTACAGCATGCGTTGATGCACTGCTCATGTAATGTAGGGTAGACCCCCCCATCCAAAAAAGAAAAGGAAGGATGAAACTCAGAATGCCTATTTCCCACTCGCTCTTCATTTGCCCACAAAGCTTATCCAGCTAGCATAGAAGCCACTTCTGATGAAACTTACCAGAGCTCCCCTCTGCTGCATCCGAAGACAGTATGAAGAAGTAATCTGGGCAGCACGTGTCAGGTGGCGTGGAGAACAGCTCCTGGCTCCCTAGGTCGGCTGCACCGCTTTCACCCTCCAGGTCATCTTCCACCTTCACGTCCTCGTTGACGAATTGCTCGTCACCGTCTGCTCCGGTATCCTTTTCATGGGGAGGTGCTGACGTGTCCACAGGAGCTTTTGGGGTGGTTGTGGGATCCCCGCTTAGGATTGCTTCCAGCTCCTTGTAAAATCGGCATAGAGCCAGCACTGAGCCGGAGCGCCGGTTTGCCTCTCTGGCTCTGTGGTACGTAATCCGCAACTCCTTCACCTTCGACCTGCACTGAAGAGTGTCTCTCTTGTACCCCTTCTCTGCCATGGTCCGAGAAATCTGGCCAAAAATATCGAAATTCCGCCGGCTGCCACGTAACTGTGCCTGCACAGCGGACTCTCCCCAGATGCCTATGAGATCAAGTACCTCGGCTGTGGTCCAGACTGGAGCACGTTTGCTGCGTTGAGCTGCCATTGCTCTTGGAGTACACAGCTGCAGCTGCACTCCACACCAAGCAAACAGGAAGAGTGAAGAATTCAAAAATTCCCGGGAATGATGGGAGGGCAGGTACAGTCACGTCACAGCCACGGAGCGCAGAAGGAAGTGCAGAAGGGATGGAATTGGAATTCTGGGACATTTCCGGAGGTTGCATATTGCGCGGGAATTGTACACACATGAACTATTGCGGAACAGCTGTTCTGCGGTAGCTGCTACCACCCTCGTTTTGGTGGTTTATATGTTGCGCGGTAAGACGGCTGTTACCACGCAACAACATGGATTTGTGTGTGGACGCTGTGCCTGTTATTGCGCAATAACTTTGCAGTGTGTACAAGGCCAGAATCTACTGCTGGCAACAGATACACCAAGAGCTGGTGACCTGAAAGGATTGTCACTTAGATAATCAGTTAAGCATTTGAAATACCACTGCCTGGAGTACAACTATCCATTTGAAAGTATCAAGCTCTGTTTACTTGTAGACTGCTGACAATGTGGTTCCTTACATACAATGTGCATTTAACCATCATTTTAGAACTTTGAATTCTTAGCAGTGGCTCTGCTTGGAGAATAAGCTAGACTAGAAGGTCAGAAGGGACCATTATGATCATCTAGTCTGACCTCTTACACAACATAGGCTACAGTACTTCACGCACCCACTCCTGTAATAGACCCTTCATTGAAGACTGGATTATTGAAGTTCTCAAATAATGGTTTAAAGACTTTGGGGTATTCAGAATCCATCAGCAAGTGACCCGTGCCTTATGCTTCAGAAGAAGGTAAAAATTCCCCAGGGTCTATGCCATTCCGGTCTGAGAGAAAATTCCTTCCCGACCCCAAATATGGTGATCATTTAATCCCTGAGCATGTGGGCAAGACTCACCAGCCAGACACCTGGAAAGAATTCTCTGTAGTAACTTAGAACCCACCCCATCTAACATCCCATCGCAGGCCATTGGGCATATTTACCACTAGTAAATCAGTCAATTGCTAAATTAGGCTGTCCCATGATACTATCCCCTCCATAAACTTATCATGCTCAATCTTGAAGTCAGCTTGGTTTTTTGCCCCCACTGCCCTTGTTCCAGAACTTCACTCTACTGATGGTTAAAAACCTTCATCTAATTTCAAGTCTAAACTTCCTCCTGGCCAGTTTATATCCATTTGTTCTTGTGTCCACATCAGATATGAACTTAAATTTTAACTCCTTTCTCTTCCTCTATCTTTCTGATGTATTTATAGAAAGCAAGTTTTATTGAGTAGTATGACAGCTAAAACAGGAAATTGGTACTGTTGATATCTGAACTATTTTATATCTCGGAATATTTGTATCTTACATGTTTGCTGTGGCTGGTAGACACTTAGGGCCCAATTTTCAAAGGTATTTAGGTTCATAAAGATCTGGGTAGGAACTTTGGAATATCCTACTAGGTGCCAATCCGCATCTTTAAGTTCCTAATACCTTTGATATCAACATGATAAATATGATATAAAAACCTAGGGGTATATAGTTGGAATTGATGTGCGTGTTACACCTCTGAGAAAGGATTGTTGCATGAAGGTCTTGACAAAAGAGGCAGTTGTTCCCCCTTCCCATAAATAAAAATTGGGTTTGAATTGGAAAATAGGCAATAATTGGAAGGTCCGAGGACGATTTCTGGCATGAGTAAGAGCTGTACCTTCTGTGTGGTGTTTACACTTCAGAAAACATTTTCATATTATTATCTTATTGAATGGGAGAAAAGTTATAATTCACCCTTTCATTTCCTGCTCTCTGTACATTTTGTGATTAAAATGTCAAAAACAGTTTTTTAAAAAGAATTTGCAAATAGACTTAAGGTTAAACATAAGAAGAAACTGTTGTCAGAAATGTGGCCAAGAAACACTTGGATTTCCCTATGACAATCGTCAACTCAAACTTCTGGTTTTATTGGGAAAGCCAATTCCTTATGCTAGATAGTGGGGGCATAGGAAATTTGTAGTTCTTATTTTTTTAAAAAAGTCTGCTTCTGTTCTGAGGAATATCGAGTCATTGTATTTCAGGTTTCAAAGTGCATGAGTCTGCTTGGTATATTTTAATTTACAATAATAAACTACTTGGGTGTCGAGGTTTTTCACTAGAATTCACTTTTTTTACCGGAGTGGCTCTTTAAGAACAGGCTCACATTTAACATTTCTTCAATATAGAATATTGCTGGAGGGCTCTGGATCCTAAATACCACCGTGACTTGGCATCTTCTAAACATCTTGGATTGAAAGGTTCCCTAAATTCTCTGGGGGCTGATCTTTGGGAGCTCAGGACTCTGGGTGGAACAAATTAAATAAAATAAGGGAAAAAAACTTCTAAAAACACTGTTTTAAAAGTGTTTGTTTTTTTTCCTTATTCAAAGTTATAATTAGCTTAAAATTGAGCACTAAAATATTGGTAGGATTTCACATCACTAGCCCTTTGCTATATTTCTAGTCTTTATAAAGATAATTGTTTGTTTTTTTTTTGTCTGCCTATAAAAATACTTTTATGGTGAGACGTGAAGCAGCAACACTGAATAGACGATATCCTCAAGTTGTCCTTGTGATTTGTGCCTGTGAAGCTTAATTTCTTTGTTATACTTTAAATTAAGTAGACTTAAGATGGGCCAACATGAATTTAGTGCCCATATCCACTTGTGCCTCCTTATTACACACATTCTGAGGTTCACTTCACCCTGCTCCCCAATTAATGTTGGGATCCCTCTCCACCAACTAAACACGGGCCCTGCTGAATTTACTCACCTAAGCAAAAACTTGTACTGTCTCTGGACAAGCAGTTGAGTAGATTTTTCCAAGCTCCTACAGTTTGTGGTGTAGATCTTGCTCTCTTTTATAGACTGCTGTCTCATGCCAGATTCTCTGCCATCTGGTGTCGTCACTTATTGATAACACAGGCTGGATGAATGTTCAAAACCTGGTGGCCTTTCAGTTCTTAGGGCTTCCTCTGAAATTAGTTCACTCAGTAATGAGTTGGGCACCATTGAGCTGCCAGCAGTGACCACCTGAGCATAGGGCTTTCTGCTGTGTGTGGCAGGGGCGGGGTAAGATGGGGGCAGGATAGATTAGCGGTCATCAAACTTTTTAAATGGCACCCCCTCTGGACTTGTGTGTAACAATTGTACCCCTCCCCCCCGAATTCCCCACTACTTTCAGAAATAAAACAGGGCTTACATGCTTAATTTGGAGGGAAGTGGGGGCAAGGGATAGCAGCAGCTCCCCTGCAGCGCTGGGGCCTGATGTGTCCTGCCAGGGAAACTGGCAGCAGTGAAATCGCACCTTGTCTTTAGGAATATCCTTGGGCAGCAGCACAGACATAGCCACTTCCTCTAGGACCCTGCAGAGTAGCAGCGGTGTGAGAAGCTTGCCCAGCAGCAACAGGAGGCATGTATGCCCTCCAACTGTGCCCCACGCCCCACCATCTATCTTTCCAGAAGGGTAGCTGTGTTAGTCTGTGTACAGCAAAAAACGATGAGAGTCCTGTGGCACCTTTATAGACTAACAGATTTTCTTCAGCATAAGCTTTTGTGGGCTATAACCCACTTCGTCAGATGCACCTGATGAAGAAAATCTGTAAGTCTATAAGGTGCCACAGGACTCTCGTTGTTTTTTACAATCTATCTTGTGCCCTTTTGGGAGGCTTGGCCCCCAGTGTGAGAACCATTGGGTTAGATCGGCACTTAACTGCAATGTTTGATCACACCAGTATTTAAAATAACCCGCCCATTCTGACTTTCTGGGAAATTGGAAGTTCTTAGAAGATCAGGGCAGGCTTTTCATAATTCTTGATAGGAAAAGCTTTCAATCTTTTGGATGTGGAGTTTAATGATGAATCTTGAGCTATTTGCTTCTTTGCCACACAGCCTAAATCTTTAACATAATTGCTAATAAGGATACATTTACTTTGTGTTGGCTTCGGTGGACGTTTAAACAAGACTACTGGAAGTTCTTCTGAGTGGGAACCGCTTTACACTACAAATGCAAACATGTTGGGGAAGCTGCTTGTTCTACAAGTTGTGCTCAAAGACATGAATCCAATTTGTAGTATAGGCTGGGAAGTAAATAATTTCTGGCTTTGTTCCTATCCAAGACTTCAGCTTGACTTTGAAATGCTGCCTGGAAGTTTGACCTTGTTTGGGATTTCTGGGGAGGATGGGAATCTTGGAGGAGAGCTGTAGCTGTGTTGTAACATGTTTGTATTTATAATGGGGATAAAGCCAGCACCAACTAGGCCGGTATTGGTGTATTAAAGTTTGACTACCCTATTTCACATGCAGTGCCTTCGAGCATCTTCGGTTAGCTTAATGCACTTTGGAAGTCAGCTAATGAGCACACAAAGGTGATCAGCAAAAGCATCCACATGAGGAGTTGTGCAACAGCTACTGTGGGTTGGTTTCCCTTTGCGGACAAACAGCAAGTCAGCTGACCTAGTTAAATACGGCTTCAAACTTTGATAAGGATCCAGCTATGTCTTGCTAACTGGACTGAAGCCTTTGACGTGGCTGTTGTAGTGTAACTTGGAGGGGCATGGTCAGCTAGTTTAGGATCCACATCTAGTGGTGAGGTGTGTGCATTTTAAAATGTGTTTTCATTAAAGAGCTTTGGTGAAAAGTTAGTCTTTGATCAGATCTTCCTTCCTGCCTTAACATTGCTGGTACCCAAACTATTCATTTACTTCTCTAATGCATCAGAAAGGGGGAAGAGCCAGAAACTTCATAAAATCTTCAAGAGACCCTGCTGTTGCCAATCTGTTTTACATGGAAAGCGCATGGATGACATGACGGGTGTGGCACTGTCAGGATTAGGGTGATCATTTACAATATGATTGAAATCAATATTGCAAAATTACAGCAATTTTTGCAAAATATGTCAGGTGAGGTATTGTTGGCAAAGTTGTGGTTTACTGAACATGATGCTGTCATCTATATGTGTGTGCATCATGTTTGTATTGTAAGCTTTGAATACATGATATTTTTGTATTTAAAAGTTGTGTTTTGCTGCTGGGTGTCACCTCTGACAGATTAGCCTCAGCACTGTCCAGCCTGTTAGAGGGCCATCAGCTACACAAACTAATGATTCTTTGTACAGCCGTTCTATGTGAACTTTGATCCTGTGTATTCTTTGCATAACCATCAGCTACGCGAACTATACCTGTGAGCTATGTAGGGCATGTACACAGGAACTCTAGAGCTTTTCGCTGCCCATATGCTATGAGCTTGGGTTTGAAACACAGGCAGTACAAGCTACATGGCAGAGACTGTAAAACACAGCTTTACCATCTTCATTCTGTCTTCATTCCTGCTTCCTAAGTCTGGATTAACAACTCTACAACTAAAGCTGTGAAACAGGACTGAAACCCCTCCTCATGCTGGATGTACACTCACCTGAGGAGCTGTACAAGCCTGTAAATGTTAAAGTACTGCTGACTGTCTGAAATTTATGGACTTTGAAATAATTTGTATGTATCTAATTGCTCTGATCATTTAATTTCTCTTTTTTCTTTTATACTAAAAAACCTCTTTAGTTTTAGTTACTAAAGAATTGACTGACAGCATGGTATTTTGGGTAAGATCCAAGCCAATACTGATCTGGTGATGTGGCTGACCCTTTGGGGATTAAGAGAACACTTTGGTAAAGTGAACAGAGTTTTTAACTTATTTCTTTACAGGACCCTGGTTGTTGGTGGGATCAGAGAATGAAATGCAATAAAGGGGTGTGACATTCCCCTCCTGCAGTCTGGACTGGTGTGAAATTGTGCCACCCCAATTCACCACTCCAGGGCCCCAACTTACTCCGCCTTGCTGTGTGAACCCCCACTCCTAGGTGATCTCATGCCCAGCCTCCTGTTTGTAATTGGTCCCATACCCTTTAGAAGAGCACTCTCACTAGTCACTCCTGGGATGGTCCCCGGCAAACACCCCCCGTCCCAGATGCAACCCTGGGAATTAATGTCTTGCAGAATTCAGTGCACCCCCACTGCGCCTTGTAAGCGCATTTACCTTGTCTGTCAATTTAACAAAGAAATTGATTTGTGCTAGCCTTTGCTCCCAATTTGCACATCCTCTCGTTCAACATAACTACATAAGATTTTAAGTGGTTATAAATCAAGATATCAAATCAATCAATTGATCATTCAGTCAAGGAGATAATCACTATCAAATAAACGGAAAATTCGCATTCTAAACTAATAACGCTACTCCAGTCTATGTGCAGCTTACCCACAGGCTTGGCTGCTAATGATTATGCAGCCAGGTTCTTCCTGCTCTGTGGATAGCCTACCAGTCCTTAGTGCTGCATAGAAGATGTAATCCCAGGAAAGACCTCCTTGTAATCCCAGGGGCTCCCTCCTTGTTAAAAGTTCCTTTGACTCTCCCCCCCACCCCGGTCAGGTGATCATCCATGTCTCATAATGGATGTGACCTTTCCCTCTTGAGCTGAGATACATTGTTCTTGCATGCATGCCTTCGCTGGGAGTGGAAACACAGCTTTGTTTGTCTGCATCTATTAGAGCCATGTGAGAGACGTTTGGGGCATGTATGATGTTGCAGGAGACATGCTACCATAATAGTAATGTTCAGTATGCCATGAGCATTCCAAAAACACCTTACACAACATATTTTGCATTAGTCCTTACACAGTTACACCATAGGGGTGAATGAGAAAGATTCACCGATTCTACTACAAGGGTGTACATGGGATGCAACATGTCACGAGGAATGTGTATTTCTTTTTCGGGCTTCTTGATAACCAGTATTGGTAATCTGGAGCGCTGTTTGGGACTGGTTGGTGACTCTAACTTCACTGTTAACCACCAGATATGAGGGAATCGCCTCTCCTTTTTGCAGCCTACCCTGACCTTGGCAATTTTGGATGGGCACCCTAGGCACATATGGGTCACAATGTGTAGTGTTGTAGCTGATCTCAGGATATTAGACACACAAAGGGGTGAGCTGATATCTCTTTTTTGACTAACTTCTGTTGGTCCAAGAAAGAAGCTTTCAAGCTTGCATAGAGTTTTTCAAGTCTGTATAAGCTCAAAAGCTTCCATCCTTCTCCAACAGAAGTTAGTCCAGTGAAAGATACGACTTCCCCCACCTTCTCTCCCACAGTGATGGACAGCTACATAAAATCTGAAGAAATAGATGGATTCAAAAGAATCAGAATGTGAAACTGGCCGGTCTGTTTTCAGTTTATGTTAAATAAAGTGCAAAGAGTACAGAGCATAAAGGATTTTGAAAAGCCTTTAAATCAGTAAGTTTAAAATGACTAATGTGTTGGTAACAGAAAAATAATTTTTATGTAAAAACAAGATTTTTGAGTCCATGTCCCTTACTTCTAATCTAAATGAAGTTCAAAGGCATGAGTTGGGAAAAGTGGCAAAAGACATAATAAAATTGCCCAATTCATTTGGTTATACCAAAGAATTAAATGTAAAATTAAATAATTTTTTAAAATTACAGTAATAAGCTAGTGGTCTGTTTTTACTGTGATGCATTATGCCACTTCTGTAAACAGAAACTTTCTTTGCAGCACCACACATTTTTTTATTATCCAGTAAACATTTTAAAAACATTTTTGTCCAAAGCTCACAAAATTGTGAGAGCAGCAATAAAGGAATAGATTTATTTTGAAATTGACTGGTTGGTCTGAGAAACAACATGAGCTGGCAAAGATACTTTGGAGAATGTTCGGTTTTGTTTGTACTCGGAATAAAAAACATTCCTATGAATAGATTCTGTGACGTTAATTACAGAACAAAGTGTGGCTTATTTTATCAGATGTTTGGGCTCCCCCCTGTATAGTTTTAGGGAGTGTAAGAACAATGCAGCATGATGTGCATTGTTTTGTATGTCAAGAAAGTTCAAATGTGGGGTCGGACCAGTTTGGTAAGGTATTAATGTTTATTTTAGTGTGTCTTAGGCCCTAATCCCCAAGGGGCTGCTGTAATTTAGGCTTGGAAGCAAGCAGGCTCCTAGCTGAGCTCAGAACTTAAGAGACATTTAGGGATGATATAAAGCTGTGTTTTACTTTCTGCTCCCTACAAGCTGCACCTTTTGAGCAGCATCTCCTGCAATGTACAGCTGAGAACCTGCTTTAAAGAGCAGAAACCCTGCAGAAAATGATGGTTCAGGTACTCTCCTGCCCATCCCAGCTCTCTCCTGAGAATTCTTTATGCTCATCAATGGTGAATAGGTGAGTGGGATTTTCAGACCTCAGTTCCAGGCATGTTTCGTTGCTAAGAACGTTCTCAAATCTCCAGAGCTAAGGAGGGAACAATTTGTTGTGTAGGTTTCATAATTTTATTTCAGAGGGGAGGAAGGCACTTCGCGGTTGAAAAGGCAGATTTGTTGGGTGAGATGACGTATGTCTGAGTGACTGATAGTTATGGTGAGCCTGCCTTGTGTGTGCTGTCTTGGTTATGAAGTAGTGTTTAAAAACTATTCATCTTGGGTTTTTTTCTTTTTCACATAGATCTGTAATAAAGGAATGAAAATGACTATTCTGAAAGGGTCATTTTTTGAGCTGGTGAGAAAAGGCAATATAATGTGCTCACACTTGTACATCACTGTATATATCAACCTAAAGGATTGAAAAGTGCAGGCAGAGTAGACTACAATTATATATTGCAAAGAGGTCACTGTTCTTCCAGTTAAATCTTGGAAATCTGTAAGATTGCAAAACACAGCTTTTTAATGAGATGTCTAATTTATTTGTAAACCCAACTAAAAATATCACTGCACTACAACCATAGAAGGGTCAATATCTTGAATTGCACACAGACGCAAACTTATAACCAATGTAGATCTTGAATATAGGTATAATACAACTGTTGAAAAGCAAGTTGGCTATTTATATTCTGCATTAGCTTCATTTTCTGAATAGTCTTCAGGTATGCTTTTCCCAGAACTGGATGTCCATATCCACTATTAAGGTGCATAGTTGCTAGAATTTCTGCAGCTGTGTGACATTTTATACAAATAAGCATATTAAATAACTTGTATGTTTGTTAAATAGACATAGTTTATGGATTTCACACTGGTGAAAGTTCTAGGGAATGTGATCCTCTCCTCTAACCATAGGAATGCAGCAGCAGCAAGACAAACTTCCCCCACGCACTGCTGTGCCAGTATCTCTCCGCCCAGAAGCTAGTGTACTTAGCTAGCCTATGTGATCTTATTAAAAGTACTCTTTTGCTGTTCCCTACTTAAGTTTGTTACAGCCAATTTGTGTCCTAAATTTGATTGTAAGCTCTCCTAGGCTATGTCTACGCTTACTAAAATTAGTTCGAATTAGTTAGTTCAAATTAGCTTAATTCAAACTAGCATGGCCACACTGGAATTTTAGTTCGAACTAAGCAAGCACTTGCTTAGTTCGAATTAGCGATCCCCATTCATTTCAATGGCTGGTTAATTCGAACTAAGAAATAACCCCTTAGTTCGAATACCCTATTCAAACTTCTTAGGTCGAATTAAGGAAGCCCTTAATTCGAACTAACTAAAGCTTAGTGTAGCCATGGCTTTAGTTAGTTCAAATTAAGGAGGCTTAATTCGAACTAACTTGCCACGGTAGACATAGCCCTAGGCAGCAACTGGTTTCTTTTAGGTCTGTATGGCACATAGCATGATGGGGATCTGATCCTGATATGGGACCCTTGGGTAGTACTGCAATGCAAATAGCAAAACAACATTTGAAACTTGAGCAGAGTGTACAGCTCTGCACACATCTGAGCAGTTTTATTGTCCATTGCTACACGTGCCTATCACAGACTAAATACAGTGTTCATAGCCCAGAACAATGCTGTTAGCTGAACTGTGCAGAGGCTATGATAGAGGCAAAAGAATTTACACAGGTTTGGAAATGATGCCATTAGGGCAGAGAGGTCAGCATTTGGACATATCAGTTTGCATATGGAGGCTGCTTCTTACTCAGCTACTCCCTTGCTGAGAGCAGACGAAAAATTAAAACCGCTTAGGAGCCTTGTAAACTTTGATAGACTGCCTGCTCACCAGGAGGCTTGCTTCTGGATTCTTTGAAGTCACTGGAGAAACTTCCATTGACTCCACCGGGCTCTAGGTCAACTACCATGACTGAAAACTTGGCTCCACGAAGTCAGTGGTAAAACTTGCATTGACTTCATCAAGGCTAGGGTTCACCCTGGGTGTAGATTGAGCCTGTGTCTTGCAGAGAAACTTGTTGTTGAGTGGGTGGTTTTCTAGCTTTGTGGCTCTTTTTAGGGGCCTTTGGCTTATTGCAGACAATAAACCAGCCTTCTTAGATGTATTTCCAATCCACTTTACCACTGCATTTTGGCATCAGATTTACAATTTATGCATCATAGGGAAAGTGACCACAATGCAGCGCTGAATGGGGGCAGGTGGGTAGTGTGACGTTTACTGTTGCAACCAGATCCTGAATTATGTTTCTCAAAATGGAGGGGTAAATAAGAGGGGAAATAGTGAGGGAGTGTGGGAGACCACATCTGGAAGTTGTTACATTGTTAGAGATCAGTTTGACTTAAAGATTTAAAAGTTTTTGTGATATGGGGGGAAATCGGTTAAATAAACTTCCTTGCATTTAAGGACTCAGGGTTAAGTTATAATTGCTCTTGTGCTGGCAGCAGGGGCTGAGATAACCTTTCTAATGTGTGTTTTGCCTCTGTGGACGCCAGTTGTCCTAGGGCATCTGCTGCTGCTTTGACAGGCACGTTATACTGCCTCAGGGTGCTAACTCTTGGCCTGCCCATTAACGATCCTGTTCCACTTTCCCTTGGTGCAGGCATACGATCACTTCTGGGTTTTGCTGATCTTGTTCCTTGCCTCTGTCCACATTCACCCATGGTGACAAACAATAAGTGGTGGGTGTGTTCTCTGCTGTTACGCTGGAATGACTGCTGTGAACAGGGCTGCACACAGGCGGCTGGCTATAGGGCTAGAAACTGAACCGGGCTTGCTCTTATCTTAGGCAGGTTGTCTTCTGGGCAGCAAAAAACTGTACTTCAATGCAAATATGGAATTGTTTGCTTTTAAACTAGAAGTTGTCTGTTGTTTTTTATGTAGGCTTTTTGTTTGCAAGCTTAGTCTTGTAGTTAGATTGTTCTGGCGGATATTTACCATGCCATGTTGTCAGGAGACAAGTCTGTGATGAGTCGTGAGGTACAGCTCAGTTAAATACTATATTTTATAGTTTCTTGACAATACATAACTGCACTATACTTCAATAGTTCTATTTGTATTTATTAAGATTATAGTAACATGCCGATATTGCATTTCAGCTGGTGATCCTTACTGTTTCCAACTTGACTTCTGGTTATTGCCATGAACTTTTATTTATTAATTTATTTTTGGTGCATAACTGGTAAGATTAAGGCGTAAGGTATGTAATGCTAGTTAAAGAGAGGTGCCTATAATGGTACAGGCTGGACATAATGCTGCTTTCTCACACAATGTTTTGTGCAAGATTCTTCATAGCTGATCAGGTTTTCCTCTGTCCTGGTTCTCCCATTAGTGGGTTTTTTTTTTGTTTTTGTTTTTTAATTTGGCCGTATGTCCAGAAATGAATCAGGGCTGAGGCTGCCAAAACCAATTTATTTAGCTTCAGTTCAAACTCTTATTTAGATCAGAAGGAGGAAAACATGATCTAGTAATTAGAACAGATAATAATATAGATGTACTCTCAGTTGCACATTCTTCACTGACGTCTTGTATAATTTTGAGCAAATAACTTAGCGTGTCTCTCTCCTGCTCTGCAAAATGGATGATGCCTACCTCATGAGACTTGATTCATTTAATGGTTATAAAGCTCCTTCTATCCAAGAATGCTGCCTAAGTACAAAATTTGGGGCTATTCTAATGAAAGATGTTCTCAAAGTATATGATGATACTCTTCAGACATGAGAAAGGAGAGTTTGGTGAGTTAACATATAGCTGAAATGTATCTGGTGGGTTTTTTTGTTTTTAATGGTAGCATAAAAATGTAATTGTTCTGCCATGGTTTATTTTTTTTCCCCCAGTTCCAGACCTGGATTTTAGATTTATAATTGTTACTTTTGTTTTTTCTAAAGTAGGCTAGTACTTTTTTTAAAAGTGTCATGACCCCAGTCTGACTTTGTAATTTATCCTTGAAATGCTAAATTGCCTGTTTCCTCTGACATTGACTCGAAATGACCCTCTCTCTGGTAGATGTCTGTTTTCCAGAAGCTGAAAGTAAAGGAAGCACCGCCTAAAAGAACCTGTCTACTCTAAATGTTACTTAAGGGTACATTTCTTCTTTCCTTTATGTAGTAGGCCCCCCCCCCCCCATCTTGAGTTATTGTAGCAAAGGCAGAAATCTGAAGACTTTTAAAAACTGTATCTTTGTGACCCTTATGAATCTGTCTAATGCCACAGGACTCCTTGTTAGTTTTGCTGAACTAGAGTAACACGGCTCCCCCTTTGGAACTTACCTAGTGGTCTGTAAAACTTCAACACTTAGGAGCTTGGATTTCTTCAGTACAGTGTGGGTTTGAGTCCATCTTTCTCTGTCCTGAAGCAAGCACAAATGCTTCATCATTGTCTTCAGAGCTGTTTTTATAGTGATTGTTCATGCATCGAAAGAATCTATCAAACATAAATACAGTGTGAAGTGCAGAGGCTGTAAATCTTTGTGTATGGGCAAACCCACTTGGGAGACCTGCTGCCTCAGATCCATAGGTCTGGTGCTATGCTCCCAGCTTTGCAATTGTCTAGGTCAGAGGAACCTTTCCCGTGTGCCAGATCCCCACAGGGTCTCACTCCTCCTGCACAGGGAAGGCCCTGCAGTTTTACTGCCTCCTTCGACTGCATCTCTGGGGCTCTAATACTTCTGCTTCACATCATGTGTTCTGGTCAGCAAGTCCAGCTGAGAGAGACTCCTGGGAGAGACTTCTTCGCTCTTCAGGGTTTAATGCACCTCACCTAGCATTTGCAGCGACACTTAAAGGGTGTTGACTGATACACCCTACGCTGTTTTGACAACTGGAACACAGCATAGGAAGTCCTTAGGTTAACGTCGAGAAATGTAAGTTAAAGCATAGACCATTCGGATTAGTCCAGAGTCCAGACAAGCTGTAGTGAACTCCATTGTTCAAGCTCTGGCTGTCTCTCAGTCTGACCCCCTTGGTCAGATACCAAGGGAAAGCCCAGACTCCATGCAGCAGCCAGCTCTTGTCCACTGTTTCTTTTCTCTCCGGTCCTTCGTTCTGCAGCTGGGGGCTGTTGCTCAGCTTCCTTGCTAAGAGGTGAGTAAATCCATCCCCTTCTGAGTGGTTGGTTGCTAAGTGTCAGTGTCCTGGTGATTGGATTTGCCATAGTCTTTTTGCCTGTCCATTTTGCAGTGATCCATTCAAGCTCAGATAGCTAGGTGGCATTCATACCTATGTCTTTTAGCCTTTCCTGAGAGTAAACAGTCCTTCCCCTCTCCCTGCCCCACACTGGGTAGATTTGCGAAATGAGGGAAATAAAAATGTAATAAAATTCCCACTTCAACATACCTGGGTTTCAATCCCTGTTCCTCCACAGATTTCTGTGAGATCTTGGGTACGTTCCTTGGTCTGCTTGCCTCATTGCCCTTTCTTTAAAATAGAGAGACTAATATATCCCTTCCTCACAAAGGAGTTGTGAGAATAAACAGGTTAGCTGTTCTGAGGTGCTCAAATACTGCAGTAATGGGGGCCATAAAACTACTTAAGAAGCAATCTGTACCATGGACACACCACACCCTTCACCCATGTGCATTAACCTTTGTGTTCCCTTGTGGTGTTCATGCCTTCTTTTGAGTCTGCTAAGGCTTTCCTGGTCTCAAATTGGCTGCTAGCCTGTGGTTTCAGGCATCCAGTACTCCCACAACTCCCTGCAGCCTTATCTCTTGAGCTTCTTGGAGCTTGTCTCTTTCCATGGTAAGTGGGTTATCCCACATGCCCAGTGTTATCACCCACCACTGAACACATGGTATGTTAGCACATATGCACTATGTGCATGAAGCACACTGGAAATTTGGCTGGACACTTCTATGGGGATGGTTCAGAAGGCTGATTTCCTTGTAAAGGCATGAATGGAACAGATGATCATCTTCTTCTTTGGTGCCCTATCATGCCTGGTGCTGAGGGTCCTCAACACCCTATGGGGAATTGCTCAACACTTTGTACGATGGAGCTCTTGCACACTAACTCAACTCAATCTCAATGGAGTTATTCCTCATCTCGGACCTAGCATATACAGGGCCCTCTCTTCAGCTTGTGTGGGATTTCAGATGCGCTATCAGTTTCCATATACAGCTGAAACACTTTCTTTTTTTCAAGATGTTTGAGTAATCTATGGTGATTAAGTAAAACAAGTATGAAAGAATGTGATCTTGCCATATGCCATGACTGTAACGAATCCTTCTTTGAAATAAATCAGATTTTCTTTGTCAGAAGTCTGCAGAAGCATACAACATTGCAGCAGACAGGAAATGCTCTAGTCTGTGACCTTGTCTCCCAGGGAAAATCAAAGCTTCCATTCAATTTTTAAAAAATAAATTCCAGCTTCTCAGTTGGAGACAAAGGCAGTAATAAATGTGTAACCTGATATCTGAATTGCATTTGTAACTTAATTTTTTTAAAATGCAGTTGAAAAGGGGGAAATCAGATATCATTAAGACTATATTATACAGTACAGGGTGAACAGGAAATGCCGCCAATCCCCCCCCCCCCCCCTTGTAACCATTCTTATTTCACAGACATGGTTTAGCTGCTGTGAGCATTTTGGTGAAGGAGTGGGGGCAGACCATTTGGATGTGTTCTCAAGTTACATCCTTGTAGGTTCTTTAGCTGCTGTTGCAATTAAGGAAGAACTTTCTGATTTGGATTTTAAGCATTGTTTTAAAAGTAAGTCAACAGTGAGAAGCAGGGATGTTGTTTGAGTTATTAGAAGAACATGGTATTCACTGTATGTGAAATAGTGATAGATTAACCCTAACTCCTGTATAAATATTTTCAGTTAATCTTTAATTAGAAGCTGAGGCCCATGCAGTGTGAGCATTGCTTTAATGTTCACTTCTTGTTTTTCTTCCTTTTGCTGGTCTGTTCTTGGAATAGCGTGATTGTATGCACCAATTCTTCTAACATAGAGGGAAGAGAATATATCCAGTGAATTTGAAAAAAACTACTTAGAAATGTTCCTGCAAAATCTAAGGTTACAAACTGCAAGGGTTGTTCTCACCAGGATCTGATTATGGGGTATGTGTGTATATTTAATAAATAACTTCATTGATGTGTCTACTCTTGGGTTGAGTGTTGCTATTCTGAGTCTCCAGTTACAATGCAGAAGAAAACATACTCTTGTAGAAAGGAGAATTTGAAGGTAGCACTTCCAGGGAACTATAGAATGATGAGCATATGTTGTGGTATGTGTGCTATCCTAAGTGTATACCTCTAAAATGTTAGACTTGTGTGTTCTGGAGCAGAAGGAAGGCAAAGCTAGCTTCCCCATATTGGGTGCTGAGTTTCTATTAGGTCACTGTTTTGGGGGCTCCCCTCTTCTTTCCCTCTGCCAGTTCAATGTAAGTGTAAATTAATTGGCTGAACATTACCTTAGAATTTAGAGTGGCAGGCAAATTGTTGCCAAGATGGATCATGGCCATCTTGGAATTGTTCAATAGTGTAGCCAGTGGTAATCTGATATATTGGCCACTAAACTCATGAAACACACGTGATTATTCTTCTAATATATTACCACACTGTTTCCAAAGCTATAACAAAAATATAAATTCATTTGTACTTTTTTATTTTTTACATCTGTCTCTTAATGACTCATTTCAAACACATACACATGGTACGTGTTCCAAAAACAACCGAGTGGTTATCTTAAAATATCCTTAAATAGTAAGAGTAGACATTACTCCATGCTTTTTTTATTCCAAACTTGGATATTAACCCAAGATGTTTGAAGTATGACAAACTGAGATAAATGGAATAGTAGTGGTTGGACATGTTTGAGTATGAAAACTTAATATTTTGCTTGTGCCTGATTTAAATAGTACTGCCCCGGTGGTTTTTGAGTTGCTGAACATGATGATTTGTTTGCTAGGCCTAGATAATTTAATGTAGCTGTGTTTACAAAAGTAGGAAATATTTGTTCAACAGCAGTTAAAAAGCTGGAGCTCTCATTATGAAATTCCACACCTATAACAGTAATTAACATTGACTAATTAAATGTATTGCATGCCTTCCACTTACAAGTCTGCTGTTAGGACTGAATGCTTGCTACATGACATCAGAACCAAAGTTGTTAAATAATGTAACTCATTAGGGCTTGGCTAGGATGTTAGTGAAGGAAGGTTATAGTCAGTCAGCCTCTGGTATTCATTGTAGTTCCATGATTAAGGATGAACAAACAGCAAAGAACAAAAATTCTTTGAGTATTTACCCTTTAATGCTGCTTTTTGGTGCAGAGAGCTTGTCTCAAATGCCTTCCCCCACCTCCCAATTCCAGTTTATTTGAATTTGTTTGCATTTTTGTTTTGGAAATGGCAGGTCCTCTCATTTTTTCCTATTTAGCAGTACCCTAGCAAAATCTTTGGAGAGCTGAATGGTCATGCTTTATTAGATTTTAAGTGAATCTGCAGTTCTGTCTCCCTCTGCAGATGTTGAGTCAGATAATAAAAGTGGATTTATTTATTTGTGGTAAGAAGGAAAATGTAACCTTTGACCTCGGAACTTTTTCTCTTACTTTGCAGTTTTCCTTTCTGTCCTTAAACAGTGGCTCTCACCCAGGGGTCTGCAGAGGTCTCCCAGGGGGCACATGATCTCATCTAGGTGTTAGCCTACTTTGACAACAGACTATCTAGATAAACTAAATTCTCTTACAGACAATGACTTGTTTATATTGCTCTCTGCTGTACACTGAAATGTAAGTACAGTATTTATATTACAGTTCATTTATTTTATAATTGTATGGTAAAAATGAGTCAGCAATTTGTCAATAGTCCTGTCCTTATGACACTTGTATTTTTATGTCTGATTTTTGTAAGCTAGTAGTTTTTTAAGCGAGGTGAAACTTAGGGGTACATAAGACAAATTAGACTTCTGAAAGGGGTACAGTTGTCTGGAATGGTGGAGAGCTACTGTCCTAATGTTGAGTCAGTTGTTGTCTGTGGCTGTTCCAGTTTTATGCTTGTAACAAAAAATGAAAAAGAAAAAAAAACCTCCCTAGATGTGTGGCCTGACTATATTATTTTTAAATGGATAAATGGGAACTTACAGATGACATAAAATACATCTACATTCTGGGCGTTGTGTTTCAAAAGGATTCCCGTTGAGCTAGTAGTGCTGTTTAATTTGCCAGAAAGAACTGATTGTCCCTCTTCCCCTCTCCTCCTCCCATACAATCTGTCCCTTACCCAGCAATATTTCCAAATACATTTTTCCAGGGGCATTGCTATGTATGGAAAAGATTCAGGGCACAGGCCTCTGCCAGCTCCCCTGGGGCTGCCGCCTCACCTGTCTTCCCCAACCACCCCCATCCCGCAAGCTCCCCAGGAGCCAGGACCACCTCACCAGGCTTCCCCAACCATCTCCTGACCCTGCTAGCTTCCACTCCAGCTTCCCCAACCACCTGCATCCTACCAGGACCGCCTCCCAGCGCTCTTTTCCTCTGCTCTCCCACCTCATCCAGGTACTGCTTACTTTGCCACTGTGCCACCAGAGAAACTCCCCCCACCTCCCAACATGCAGCCTAGACCACAGTGTGGCGGCTTTTAAATTTCCCACGCCTCTTCTCCTCCCCTGGGCCACATGTCTGGGTGTGCCTCAGGGCAGGAGAATCAGGACTCAGGCAGGCTGCCTTCACATGGGGACACAAGGCAAGCTATGTCCCGTGGAGGTTGAAGGCACTCTGCAGCACATTCGGGGCCTGGACCCCATGGACCCTGCATTTTTCCCTTCTTCCTTTCCCTGCATAGTTTGTGGTGCTCTCATTTAGTATAATTTTAGCATCCTTTAGGATGAAAGGCCACATCCATAAAAAGTATCTGTTAACTGTAGATTGTTCTTGAGTTTTCGGCTATATTTTTTATGTAGCAGCATGTAAACATAATTCATATTCTGTGGATTTATAAATTTCATCCAAAGGCATCGTTCCAATCACGATACTAATAAGATAAAAGAAGTTTGTTTTTCATTTGGCAAAATTAGGTGCAGCTTTTAAGGACTGCATTTTTATGAGCAAAGCTAATTACAGTGCTCTTAAATCTTCTATTACAACCAAAACTCACGGTGGTAGAATCAGCAGGTAACATTAACTGGTGCTTGATCATTTAATGTTTATCTTTTTGTCTTAGTGTGAGTCTTGATCTTGCCAAACCTGTCATGTACTGCAGCTACTTGAGAGCATGTAACTTTAATTGTATGAGACCGGCAAGCAAACTTATCTTGGCTTGCATGGTTTAAAATGGTTCGTAAACTATGCAGTATTCATACAGTTTTTTCCATCTCTCCTGGGATTCTAGGAATACTCCTTAAAAAGGCTTAGTCTGTTCTGTTGTAAATAGCCCATAACAATAGTTCTGAAGACAACAGAGTCTTGTGGCACTTTTAAAGACTAACAGATTTATTAATCGCATGAGCTTTCGTGGGAGAAAATCCCACAGCTCATGCGATAAATAAATCTGTTAGTCTTTAAAAGTGCCACAAGACTCTGTTGTCTTTCTACAATAGACTAACACGGCTACCCCTTTGGAAATAGTTCTGAAGTATTTGTTCCAGTACGCATTCTGGAAGGAAATTTAGATGAGGCCTTTACCTGGGGAGGAGACTTAGGCCTTGTACACACGATCAGGTTATCGCGCATTAAAGCTCATTACCGCGCGATAGCAACAACGGCGTACACACGTGCAACAGGGCTCTTGCGCGTTAACTGCCTTGTTGTCGCGCAATCCAACAACCACTCCGACGAGAGTGGTAACAGCTGTTGCGGATCATATATTGCGCGTTTGAGCTCGTGTGTACGCTTACCGCGCATTGACTGGAGTCCGGAACTGTCCCAGCATTCCCAAGTCGTCCTCTCTGGTCTTCCCCCCACCCGCTCTGTGGCCGTGACGAAACTGTCCCCGCCCTGCCCCGAACTTATTCCCGGGATTTTCAAATTTCAAGTCTCTTTCACTTCCTGCTCTCTTCCTCGTGGAGTGTGTTTGTGCTCCGATCATCAGTAGCAATGGCGGCCCGCCGTGGAAGACGTGCACCCCTTTGGAGCACGGCAGAGGTGCTGGACCTGATCAGCATCTGGGGAGAGTCCGCCGTGCAGGCGCAGCTACGCGGCAGCAGGAGGAATTATGACACATTTGGCATAATTTCTCGGGCCATGTCAGAGAGAGGGCATGATAGAGACACAGTGCAGTGCAGATCAAAGGTGAAGGAGCTCAGAATTACCTATCACCGAGCGAAGGAGGGAAACCGCCGTTCCGGATCAGCGCCTGCAACATGCAGGTACTATAAGGAAATAGAAGCCATCCTCAGCGGGGACCCCACAACCACTGCCAAAAGTCCCGTGGACACTTCAGCCCCTCCTCGTCCGGTGATTGCCAGAGCCGAGCAGGATGAGGACGTTGTTGAGGAGGAGGAGGAGGAGGAGATGGAGGATGACACGGAGGAAAGCGCAACCGCGTGTAGCCAGGAGCTCTTCAGCAGCCCCGCTGAGACGTCCACCCAAGGCTTGAACTGCAGCTTGTTCTCTGAGGCGGCAGAGGGGGGTTCAGGTAAGTTTCTCCTTCATTCAGCTCTGCTCCTGCTAAAATATCATTGTCTGGGGTGGGGGTGCTTGCGGGTCCCCGCTGTGCACGCTATTTACTCTGCATTCATTAGCAGGGCATCAATACAAGCAGTGATTGTAAAATAATCATCTGCATTTAGGTCAGAAAAGGTTTCCTCGATGTACCTCCAGAGCCTAATACTCAGGTTAGATGGGAGAGCGTTTGTGTCTGCGCTCCCAAAGACGGACACTCTGCCTCTCCAGCTGCAAAGCACAGCCCTGGGAACCATGGCAGCACACAGTGCAGCAGCATACGGTCCCGGCCTGCTACCGGCGGCATGTAGGAGATGTATTCTAGATGGAAGGGGCACTCTGAGGAGAGGGATATTGGGTTCCATCTGTGTGCCCTCTTCCGATTCTTAGCACCTGGTAAGCCGTCTATTAGAATGTACCTTGTCTGCTTCAGCGCAGCGTAGTGTGTTGACCGCCCTGTACCTTCCAGTGGAATGTGCTACTGGAAGGTTACATTGGCTATCTATGCTATGTGTTAACAATGTCTATATTGTTATTTTTGTATTAGAATTGAGCTTCACAAGGCCGGTGTCTACCCCAGCTGACCGAATGAGAAACATTAGGCGGCGTTCTCGAAGAAACAGGGAGGATATGTTTAACGACCTGCTGAAAGCAACACAAGAATCCGCAAGGGAGAATAGAGCCTGGAGAGAGGAATCCCAGCAGAGGAGGCAGAAACACAGGGACGAACTGATAAGCGTCATGAAGGAGCAAACAGAACTGCT
>ML685863.1:4765434-4937346 GCA_007922175.1 Pelusios castaneus | reverse complement strand
GATACTGTGCCTGGTTCCAAGAACACAGAGCTAACCAGTAACACTTTTCAGATGCAAAACAAAAATGGAACGAAGGGTTCGCTTATTTTTTTTAGAAGATTGGACTTCCTTACCACCTTAGGCACCAAGGTTACCACACTTTACCTTAGATGTTCTGGCCCAACAATTGCTTGGGAGAAAGCTGATGATGCTCCATTATGGTATTTATGCTGGTGTTTTGAGGGTATAACTTCTGACAATCACTTTCCCTTTCCATTCATACATGACATGTATGGATGCTAATGCAAGAAGGAACCATTCAGAGCAGGCAATGGAACAAACCAATGATCTGAACAGGTGCAATGAGTTATTTTGCGCATACCCCAAGTCCAGGGAGCTATGTTTTTAGGATTTATGGGATAGTGAATCGAGTAAGTGCCCACAGTTACTGTAGGGAGTGCCGTGCATGGATGTGATATTATCTTACTTGAGCACACTGCACACTTCACCTTTTATTGGTTCAGCAGCATGCTCCAGTCTGCAGCAAAACAACTCTGTAGTGCAATAGAATAATACAATTATAGAAGACCAGGGTTGGAAGGGACTTCTGGACGTCATCTAGTCTAATCCCTTGATCAAAGCAGAACTAGCCCCAACTAAATCATCCTTTATCAAGCCAGGCCTTACAAACCTCTAGGGATGGAGATTACACCACCTCCCTAGATAACGCAAATAAGGACAGTTTGTACTTAAAACCTGGACATGATTGTCAATCTATATTTAGTAACTTCTGAAAATGCAATATTTGGGCAACAGAGCAAATTCTGAACAGGGGAGTTTGAGTTTGAGAAGGAGTTTGTGTGAAGTTTGTGGTTTGTGTTGCTACTATGGTGAAGAAGAGCCGCGCCGCTTGTGCCAGCACTGCTTCTGTCTCCTCCACCTATGCCTGTATCCAGACAGACATACTGACCGTGGATATCTCTACCCAGATCCTGGCGTGGAATTGCAAGGACTGTGGCCTGCATTTCCCACTCTCAGACGATCAGGCTGGGGAGATCATTCAATGTGACAGGTGTCTCCTGGTGGAATCTCTCAGGAAGCAGGTGGGGGAGTTACAGGAGGAGGTGGCCAGGCTCAGGAGTATCCATACCCTGGAGAAGTTCCTGGATAGCATCCATGAGGAAACATGCAAGGATGAAGAAACTATCCAGAAGCAAAGGACTGCTGCCACACCCTCGGAGAAGGATGAGATGGCTCAGGCACAGGGTGGACACTGGCAGCTGGTTACTTCTGGCAGCAGACAGTGCTCCACCCCTGCTCCCATCCCACCCTCCATTGTGGTAAAGAACCACTACGCAGCACTACAGACGGGAGATGAGGTGGAAGAGGAGAAGCCATGCACCCCCGAGGTTGAGAGGATCACAACCATCACACCCAGGAGGAAACATCGGGTTGTGGTGGTTGGGGACTCTCTTCTGAGGGGGACGGAGGCACCCATCTGTTGTCCAGACAAGGCCTCTTGGGAGGTATGCTGACTGCCAGGGGCCCGTATCCGAGACGTTACGGAGGGATTGTCGAGAATCATCCGTCTTTCTGACTACTACCCCATGCTACTCATCCATGTGGGAACCAATGATACTGCGAGAGGTGACCCTCTGCAGATCAAAGGGGACTACAGGGCTCTGGGAGCACGGGTGAAGGAGTTCGGTGCACAGGTGGTGGTCTCCTCGATCCTCCCGGTCAAGGGTAGGGGCCCGAGCAGAGACAGATGCATCCTGGAGGTGAATGCCTGGCTGCGGAGATGGTGTTACCAGGAGGGCTTTGGCTTCCTCGACCATGGGGTGCTGTTTCAGGAAGAAGGACTGCTAGGCAGAGATGGACTCCACCTATCCAGGAAGGGGAAAAGCATATTTGGAAGCAGACTGGCTAACCTAGTGAGGAGGGCTTTAAACTAGGTTTGAAGGGGGAAGGTGACCAAAGCCCACAGGTAAGTGAAACTGAGGGAAACCTGGGGGAAGGGATGGAACTTGGGGGGTGCTGGGGCTCTAACAGCAGGAATAAAAGAGAGGGTAGTTGGAACTGGGGTGGGGGGGGGAAATCAAATAATTGTTTATGTCCTAATGAAGTCATAATACCTCAGGCGAGTGGGGAAGGAGGACACCGGGAGAAATTGCAAGGAGGAAGATGCGACAGGAGGGAGAATCGACAGTGCAAAGTAGGCCAATGGGCCCAGTATCTTAGGTGCCTGTACACAAATGCGAGGAGCCTGGGAAACAAGCAGTAAGAAGTGGTAGTACTGGCACAGACAAGAACTATGATATAATTGGAATAACAGAAACGTGGTGGGACAACTTGCATGACTGGAGCACTGCCATGGATGGATATAAATTGTTCAGGAAGGACAGGCAGGGAAGAATGGGGGGAGGAGTAGCGCTATATGTAAAAAGAGCTGTACGACTGCTCGGAGCTCCACTATGAAAGTGGAAACAAGATGGTTGAAAGTCTGTGGGTTAGGTTTAGGGGAGAATGCAACAAGGGGGTGTTGTGGTGGGTATCTGCTATAGACCGCCACACCAGAAAGAGGAGGTGGATGAGGCGTTCTATGGACAACTAACAGAAGTTTCCAGATCGCAGGCCCTGGCTCTTATGGGGGACTTCAATTATCCTGACATCTGCTGGGAAGATAATACAGCAGTGCACAGGCAATCCAGGAAGTTTTTCGAGAATATTGAGGTCAACTTCCTAGTACAAATGCTGGAGGAACCAACTAGGGGCCTTGCACCTCTAGACCTATTGCTCACAAACAGAGAAGAATTGATCGGGGAAGCAGAAGTAAATGGCAACCTGGGCAGCAGCGATCATGCGATGGTAGAGTTCAGGATCCTGATCAATGGAAGGAAGGAAGGAAAGAAAGAAGCAGAACACGCACCCTGGACTTCAGAAAAGCAGATTTTGGCTCCCTTAGGGAGCTGATGGGCAGGATCCCTTGGGAGGCTGATCTGAAGGGGAAAGGTGTCCAAGACAGCTGGCTGTATTTTAAAGAAACCCTGTTAAAGGTACAGGAAGATAACATTCCGATGTGCAGAAAGAACAGCAAATGTGGACGGCGACCAGCATGGCTTAGCAGGGAACTCTGCGGGGAGCTGAAACATAAAAGGGAAGCTTACAAGAAGTGGAAGCTTGGACAGATGACAAGGAAGGTGTATAAAGATATTGCTCGGGACTGCAGGGATAAAACCAGAAAGGCCAAAGAACAATTGGAGTTGCAGCTAGCAAGAGATGTGAAGGATAACAGAAAGGGGTTCTATAAGTATATCAGCAACAAGAAAAGGATCAGAGGTGGTGTAGGTCCCTTACTGAATGGGGCAGGCATCCTCGTGGTGGATGATGCTGAAAAGGCTGAAGTACTCAATGCTTTTTTTACTTCAGTCTTCACAGGGAGGGCCAGCTCCCAGGCTACTACACAGGGTAACATGGAATGGAGAGAAGAGTGGCCCTCTGTGATGGAAAGTCAGGTTAGGGAACACTTAAAGAAATTGGATGTGCACAAGTCCATGGGGCCAGATGAACTGCATCCGAGGGTGCTGAGGGAGTTGGGGGAAATGATTGCAGAGCCGCTGGCCATTATCTTTGAGAACTCGTGGCGAACGGGGGAGGTCCCAGAGGATTGGAAAAAGGCAAATATAGTACCTATCTTTAATAAAGGGAAAAAGGAGGATCCGGGGAACTACAGACCGGTCAGCCTCACCTCAATCCCTGGGAAAATCATGGAGCAGGTCCTCAAAGAATCCATCCTGAAACACTTGGAGGAAAATAGAGTGATCAGGAACAGTCAACATGGATTCACCAACAGCAAATCGTGCCTGACCAACCTGATTTCCTTCTATGATGAGATGACTGGATTTGTGGATGCGGGAAGAGCCGTTGACGAGGTATACCTTGACTTTAGCAAGGCTTTTGTTATGGTTTCCCACAGCATTCTCGTTGGCAAGTTAAGGAAGTATGGGTTGGACGAGTGGACCGTAAAGTGGATCGAAAACTGGCTAGATCAACGGGCTCAGTGGGTAGGAATCAATGGCTCGATGTCTGGTTGGCAACCGGTAACAAGTGGAGTGCCCCAGGGGTCGGTCCTGGAGCCGGTTCTATTCAACATCTTCATTAATGATCTTGATGATGGAATAGACTGTGTGCTTAGTAAGTTCGCGGGTGACACCAAGTTGGGGGGAATGGTAGATACTCTGGAGGGCAGGGACAGGATCCAGGGAGACTTGGACAAATTGGAACACTGGGCCGAAAGAAACCTCATGAGGTTCAACAAAGACAAGTGCAAAGTCCTGCACTTAAGACGAAAAAATCCCATGCACTGCTACAGGCTGGGGACCGATTGGCTACGTAGCAGCGCTGTAGAAAAGGACCTGGGGGTTATGGTGGACAGGAAGATGAATATGAGCCAACAGTGTGCCCTTGTTGCCAAAAAGGCTAATGGAATTTTAGGCTGCATCAGTAGGAGTATTGCCAGCAGATCGAGGGATGGGATAATTCCCCTCTGTTTGACACTGGTCAGGCCGCACCTGGAATACTGTGTCCAGTTTTGGGCTCCCACTACAGAAAGGATGTGGACAAATTAGAAAGAGTCCAGCGGAGGGGAACAAAAATGATTAGGGGGCTGTGGCAGATGACTTATGTGGAGAGACTGAAGGAACTAGGCTTATGTAGTCTACAGAAGAGAAGACTGAGGGGAGATTTGATAGCAACCTTCAACTACTTGAAGGGGTGCTCCAAAGAAGAGGGAGGTAGGCTGTTCTCGGTGGTAACAGAAGACAGAACAAGGAGCAATGGTTTCAAATTACAGCTGGGGAGGTCAAGGTTGGATATTAGGAAAAACTTTCTCGCTAGGAGAGTGGTGAAGCATTGGAATGGGCTATCTAGGGAGGTGGTGGAATCTCCATCTTTGGAGATTTTTAAGGCCCGGTTAGAGAAAACCCTGGCTGGGGTGATTTAGTGGGAGTGGTCCTGCTTTTTTTCAGGGGGTTGGACTAGATGACCTCGTGAGGTCCCTTCCAACCCTATTATTCTATGATTCTATGATAAATGCCAAGATGTTCATTTGAATTGCTGTCAGGTTAAATAGGCTTTTGCTCTTCAGTGTATAATTCTGCCTTTTGCAAAATACAGGCACTCTAATGAAGAGGGCAGTTGATTGCTTTTTTTAGGAGCTTATCCAGAATAGGAAGGCCTAATTGCACATATCTTTCTTTAGTAGTGTATATCTGAATAGGGTAGTATGATATAAGCGCTGGTTCCCATTTTCAACCAAAATCTGAACTCTACTTCACATTCCATAATGAAGCTATTCCCCAAAAATACTTTTTCTCCACCAAACTACTTTGTGTGTGTGTTGAATTATAATAGTCCGGGCAGGAATGCAGATCTTTAACTTTCAGCAGCCATATACTTCATTTATTTAAAAAGGTGGGGGCAGGGGAGAGGGAGTTCCTTCGGAGGGACAATGTAAACAAGAGACCACAAAACGTACAAGAAATACAGGCACTTTCTCTCGTGTGTTCTGTAGAGAACCTGCAGTGGGGCAAACTAAGAGCAGAGCAGATTGTCAGCCTGGCAATACACATTCTTCTTAGGCAGTAGATAAGCTTTCCTTATCTGTGGGGATTTGGAATTCAATCCATAAGCTAAATTTTGTCTCAAATATGTATGCACAGTTCTAGCTGCATTAAAACAATGGGAAATGCACACACTGATCTGACAGCATAGCATCGATTATGCAAGTTTGATTTAACGTCTGTAAAGACATGCTCAGTTGAACTCAGAATTAGCTAGAGGTCAATTGGCTAAGACCTACCCAGCACGAAGTGTAGCGCTGATTCGACTGGAAAGCATTTCCCGTTGAATTAGCGCTATGGGTACCTTGTGATGAGTAGGCTGTAGGCAATCGGAGGGAGATGTGCAAGGCATTTTAAGTACTTTGCATATCTCCCGTTGATTGCCACTGAAATCGTGCCACTGTATAGACCGTGGCTCAATGTTAGGGATAACTGGCTTGCTTGCCCAAGCCTTTAGAGTCCAGTCATACTCTGCTAGAGAATCCCATTCTAAAATCAATGCTTTCCTTTGAAACTATAGAAGACATTAACATCCTCATGCAGAATAATATCTGCAGGTAATGGTGTTAGGCTTGGAAAGATTGGATTTTTATCAGTAAATGTTGGTTAAAAATCAATTTCACAGCATACATGCAAACCAACAAAAATATTTCTATTGATGATGATTCAACTTTGCAGAATAGGTAAAATAAGAAAAATGCTGCTTGAGAACTTACTGGAACTTCAATTTAAGGACTTTTATTTTGTATATTTTGATGTGATGCTGAGAATTTGTGTTTTAATGGTACATAAAACTTTCTGAATGTCAACAACATTTCCTGTCATTTTGTAATTGTCTGCCTCCCTTAATTTTCCTCAGCTGTGAAAATTCTGGTTTAAAAATGCTTAAAACACATAATTCTGCACAGCTTTGAAAATTTATATAGATAAGTATTGGGAAAAATACTTAAATATGGATAAGCTATTGAAATTATTTTTTTTTAAATTAAATTTTTGTCAGCCCTATGTGTAATTAATGTTCTAGTCTGCCCTTGCTGTAATGCCCACTGTTTTGTTCCAAGGAGAAGCTAAATAATCTGCTCCAGAATGGGATATTAGGCTCCCTCTTCCTTCCTCATACATACAACTTACTTTAGTCCAATGCCTGATGTCCAAGTGAAATCCACTATAAAAATAAAGACCCAAATTATTCATTTCCATGGGAAAATCAATGAAGGAGAAGTCTGGAGGGGAAAGTATCTCTTCCATGAATTTCCTTTGAATTCTTCTGTTGGGAATGGGGATGCTGCAGGGGAATTGACAACAGCTGCCCCTATTCCCACAAATGGGAAGTTTGTTTTGAGTCATAAGTGGCGTTTTGAGATGCATAGGGAAGAGGCAAAACCTGCACTGATCAAATCCATTCTCGTTCTTAGAGATTGCTATTTGGCAGAAATTCTTGAAATCAGGTAATGTAAACAACTGTGAAAATAAGAGGCATAAAGTTCTTACTCCATGACTTTTGAATAACAAACTACACATCTGCATCTTTATTCTGAACTATCTGTAGCTGCTACTGACCCAGCAAGTGCTGATTATTGGTCTTCATCTGTGAAAGAAACGTGCAGGAATTTACATCCTCTAATTTATATATGCTAATACTTAATGGGATTTGTACTCGCTGTCCATTACAATTTTAAATAATCACATCTAAAAACAAAGTGTGCATGCAAGTGCTTTTTACTGCTTCAGTATATAAGCTCTTCTTCTCCTACCCATCCCTGCTAAGAACTGCACTTTTAGACTACTTTAAGGAGCAAAAACCAAAACAAAAAAACCCCACAACAAGCAGCCTGAGTCTGGCTATCTCTCACTATCTAGGAAAACTAGCCCTTACTCCATACAATGAAGAGGAGCATTTTTAAATACTGTACATAAAGGTAAATTGAAGCATGTATCTATATTGAGTTGTTAGGCTTTGCATTTCTGTTAGATGCATCTTGAAGCTGGTATTTCAGGGCACCAGATATTATTCTGAAATATAAAATGGAGCTGCTTTCAAGGTACATTTTGGAAAGGACAGCACCCCGTTTAGTTCACCATATTTTCCTTTCTAAAATGAACAATAGTAGTAATTTCAACATATATCCCTGTGCCAACGTTTTAAACCATAAGCCACAGAAATGACTGGGATTTGTTTCAACTGGAAAATAAATGTGCCTAGGGTTTACTCTTACAATCCACACATCACTACTATACCTAGCCAGGAATATCTTTAGATGTGGTCCAATGAAAGACATTACCTCATGGACCTTGTCTCCTTCATTTACCCTGGGACCAACATGGCTAAAACACTGAAAACGCATACTTACTGAAATTCAATTATGTCCCTTTCTATAGTTCTAGATTGGGGCACTCTTCTTTTTCCCCTGATACACAAGAAGAAAAATAAAAGGTTTAGAAAATCAGAACCTATGATGAAAGGTTTTAAAAAGGAGGGAGGAAATCTGGGCATGCTTACTCTTATACAAAAATGATTGAGTGGATAAAACATGTGCAAGTACGGTGTACTAAGCGCTATTATAAAAAGTACTGTTGTTCTCTATAGCCACTGAAGGTAGGACGAGAAGCAAAGGGCATAATTTACAACAAGGGAGAGTTAGGTGAGAGATTACGGAAAACCTTTTTTTTTTTTTTTTTTTTTAAAATAATTTAAGTTTTGGAATAGGCTTTAAAGGGACATTGTTGAATCTGTCACTGGAGACCTTTAAGAGTAGATAGTGACGAACACCTGCTAAGGATGGTCTGGATTGACTTGGTCCTGCCTCAGTGCAGGTGACTGAGCTTTATTTCTTGAGGTCCCTCCCAGCCCTACAACTTCTATGATTCTAATAAATGCTGGAAGACTTGAAGCACTGAAAGGTAGGGGAGGGAGGCAGCGGAGGCAGGGCTGGTGCGGTGGCGGCTGTTCTCTGAGGCTGATTGAACTTGTGAAACATAGAACTTGACTGTCTATCAAACGAAAGGAAATATCACATGGGATAAATATATATCTTGTGAGTTCTGTCAGAGCTGGCTGGAATCAATCTCCTAGGTAACCAGGCTTTCACTTGCATAACTCAGTAGCTGTGTCTAAAGTAAGTGTGTCACTAGCGACTGCACCAATGTAATAAGAAGCAATACACAATTTGTAATTAGACACAAGTAATTAGCTGTGTGTTTATAGACCATATGACATTGACTTCATAGGTCCCATAAAAGGGATCAGAGTTCACTCCCAAGCTTCCTTGGTCTGAAGGGACTGAGGATATCCAAAAAGAAGAATGCTCAGCCCTTTAGGCAAAGAGCAAATTTTTTTTCTTGTCTCTCCAGTGATTCCCTTCTGACCAATTGGAGGAATGGCATTGGTGTGATCTAGGAGGGGCACATACAGCCAAATAAACATTGATAGTAAAACTTAGGTTTCATCATCGTTTTGGGTTTTCATCACTATTATGAGACTAAAATACTAATTGCTTCAACACAGTAGGTTCTTGTAGCTTAAAAAAAATGTAAATTACACCTGATCTACAAAAAGTAGCCATTGTAAACACAAAGGAGAGGTTTTAATTACATACACAGGTCAAGCTATGACTCATAAATAGCAACCCAATGATCAATTAATTTTATTTTTGATTGGAAATAAACATGTTTCAAAATTGTCTCTTACATTCATATCTGTAGGGAATGATGTCTCTTAAAATAGCAGCATAGCTAGTTATAATGCATCCAGTAATGTAGCCCTTGTATACTTTGTCAGGATGTATGGAGCACATTGATAAAGCTCAGTTGGACTGGCTGTCATCCACTTTTCACTTCAGTTTTCCTGTTTGACATTTACTGTTTGTTTTTGACAGTGAAGAAATAAATGAATGATGCATTCTAAAGTAAAAGTAAGAGAACAGCTAATTAACAATTGGTGATTCTCCATTTGTCTAAAACTTCCATTTTGTTCAATATCACATAATCTTTCTTTTGTCAGTGTGTTGCTTTATTCTGATAAATCAAGTTGGAATAGTGCCATCCTGCTTACCGTATGCACTTCCAGATTGTGTTCAATTTAAAATGACAAATGTTTGTTGTACTTAAAACATCTGTTTGAAAATAAAACTCGGAGGTTGCAGGTGACCTTCCAATGCTGTTAATGAATCTATCTATGGCATAATGTTTTACATACTGCAGTGACTTCTGCACTATTCCACTCTGTGGCAGATTAGTATGCGAGCTCCTGTACTCAAGAGAAATGAAAGGGGAGGAAGGCTACCTAGATGGACATAATGGATGTGTTTTGCCAACAGGAACATACAGTAAAACGATTTCAGTAGCTGGGCAGGCAGTTGGCAGCCAAAAGCAATGTACTGTCAGTGACATAGTACAAAGCTTATAGCTGCAACTCAGAAGTTCAATTTACAATGACTTTGTGGAGCACATGCCGAAAGTTTATCTTCTCTTGTAATAAAATGGTTTCCAGTATGCAGTCATCTGAGCATCATAGGGTTGTCTATAAATGCTCAGGACCTCTTTGCTTTGTAAATAGATGGAAACATTGAAGGAAGGTTGTAAAGAACTTGTCTCTTTCCATATAGACAGTTATGCTGAAAAATAATTAGTATTACTGAGATAAGTATGCCAGTAACAGTAAGATCTTGACGTTACTTTTACCTCCTAAAGTAATAAGCTGTTGTAAACTTCACTTTCATAACATTTGTTAGTCTGTGCAAAAAAGGATGCAAGGCCAAAATTTTACAAATTGGGCTTATCAGAAGTAATTGCAAGGCTGTTTATGAAATAACCTGGGTATTTTTTCCAACGCAACGCCCATCATTTCTGAATGTAAAAGAATGTTTTAGAAGTATAGCAAAAATGGACATCTTGTAACTAGCACTTCATAAATGGCAAGTTTTACTTAAGTCTCACCAAAAATTTATAAAAGAGGCTCATAAGTCCAGACATGTGAATAAAGGTATGTTTACATTGCATCATAAACTTGTGCTTGAGCCCAAGTGCAAGCCTAACACTCTGGAGTCTACACTACAGGGCACGGAGCACTCTGGGATATGGTTACTTTGACTCAGATCTGTGTGCTACAGTGGATGTCAGAGCCCTAGGATCAAGCATGGGTTAGAAAAGTACTAATGTAGAGACACAAGCCCAGGGTTTGCTAGCATGGGTCATCTGGGGTGACCAGATGTCCTGGTTTTAGGAGGACAGTCCAGATATTTGGGGCTTTTTTTTTTTTTTTTTTTTTTTTTTTTGAATAGGCACCTATTGCCCCCACCCCCATCCTGATTATTCATATTTGCTATCTTGTCATCCTAGGGTCAGTTGACTGGAATCCCGTTTACCTTGCATTACAGATATAGAGGAAGAGGCCTATATTTCAAAAGTGCTGAGCACCCAAAATTAAGTACATTACTTGTTTCCTTAACTAAATCCTGAGGATTAAGATATTCTTACTGTAGCCTTTCTGTAAGAGCTGATAATCAGCTACACCATTATCCTATTGAAATCAAGATTTGCATTTTTTTATTTATAATCTCTCAATCAGAATAGCTGGATTTCTCCCATCCCCCTTAATTCAGTTAATTAGTGACTAACACATTGCAAATTCTTGATTTTCTTTCCCTTCAGGACTATTGTGTTGTAAAATACACTTTGAAATTCTTAAGATATTTTACCTCTTTTAAAATGATCACTTTTAATTTTAGTCTTCAAAAGTGCCATAGAACTCCTCATTTGTTTTACTTTCAACAGATATAATTCTAGTGTATGTTTTACTCTACACTTGGCTAAAATAGAATATTATATATTTATTTACTTTAAAACCTAAATGGGACTAATTAGAAGAAAATATATGCTTTTATTTTCACAGTATTGAATTTAAATATTTGCTGACCCTCTTTCACATAAGGCAATTCACTGTCTCTATCTAACTTGTTTTGTTTAAAAACAAAAAGCTTTATAAAAAGCTTCACTTGTTTGACATGCAAAACTTATAGATTCCCATGGTAATGCACAGGGTTTTCTCATTAGTCCAGAGTCAAGTAATAAACTACAGTTGCTTCTGTATTGTAAATGGTAAAGGAAGGCCTTTCTGCAACAGGGTAATTTTATGGTCTGCATGCATGCACGCTGACTAGTACTTTGTGGTACTAGTACTATGGCTCTGCATATTCACATTAATTTAATTTTAGTTTTTAAAATCAATGCCTTATTTCTGTTGGATTTGTTTTCCAAGGACAGTCTTTAAAATGTTTATCTTGGACATTTTAAAAAAATGTCTGCTTAATGGAGTGTTACCTTTTTCAAAATAGCTAGCCAGATGGATTCAAGGAACACTTGTGCAGGTCACATACATCTAACGCCTTTCCGTTCTCCTGGGATTACACTACATTACATCATACTTACATTTACAAGAGTTTTAATGGAACTTGGCCAGATGGTTGAGTCATCTGTTGTCTTCTGTTCTGGAAGGATTTTACTTTCATCTTGAAAAGACCGTTAAATATATTGTAGTAATTTTTTTAACCTTGTAAAAATGTTGAAAGTGAATTATCCCATTTTCAGCAGATTCTGTAACTGATTCAGTTAAGAAATATAAACATCAATACTCTATTGCAAAGGTATAGATTTTGAATTAGTTTAAGTTACATGTATGATAGAAAGAGAATCCAAAGTAATCATATTTTTAAGAATTTGGATTAAATGTCATTAAATAAATCTATAGAATGCATTTCCCAGAGGTTAACCTCTCCTCCTTAAGACTAAAACCTAAATATGTTTTGTTAAATTTGTTGCCCCCCTCCCTATGTGTGTATTTCGGGTGGGGGGATATGTTTTGAAGAGATGGAACTGAATTAATCCCTAATTTCTGTCTTCCTGGGAGCAATTCACATTCTGCATCTGTTTATCTATTGACATTCTGTTTTGTACTAGACCCAAAACACTTCTTCTGCTTAAAGAGCTTACAGTCCAAACAAGTTTCATGCAGTAGATGGAGATACTGGGGGCAAGAGGAGTTGAATAATAGTTGGGAATATTTTTATGTTGACTCTTGTTGCATGTGAGCATCAAAGAAGAAATGAGTTTTAAGGGAAAAAATTCTATTGAGCCTTATGTCTGGCAACCACCTATCTTTGACAGTCTCTTCCGTGGTGAACACTTGTATATAATGCTGTTGTATTGTCCTATGACAGAATTGTGGTGAGTGGGCAGTTGTGTGTCTTCTACTGGCAGGACCACATATCTAGATCTCTGGTCCTACTCTGCTTTCCAAAGCTTTTTGCCCTTCACGTGGGGTGCATCTGGGCATCTTTTCACTCTAGCTTTTTAATTAGCAATGGGATTTTTTTTTTGGTGGAAGGTGGAAAATTTGTGTTAACATTAGTGTTAAATTATTGGTGACTAGCTGACGAATGGATGGATGTTTTGAATTTTTATCAGTACCTTTTAGTATAAAACTGTATGGATCCTGCAGGCAGATATGGTAATAGGAGGTCAGAATTTACGCCAAGCAACTTTAATGATATTTTCTTAGTGCAGCAGAGTGTCACAATACAGGAGACCCAGGTCTAGGTGCCTAACCCACAAGATTAATGGCATCTCTAATCATTGATAAGCCCAGAGTGACTTGATATGTGTGGACATGCTAATATGTAACAGTGAGGCTGATGTATTCTAGATTTAATAGAAGGAAATGTGTTAGAAAATGAAGCTAATGCTTGTTCTCTCTAATCTTATATAAATAATACTAGCAAATAATTTGCATGAGTGGTAAAATGAAGGGAAGACAAATGTACTCAAATAGACAATTGTACCAGAGAAGTTTAGCACTCTAGAAAACTATGTACAACTGTTTATGAAATGTATGTTGGGGCAAGTGATCCTGTGGCAGGATTAATTAACCTGATTCTGGGCTCAGCCAGGAAGGACTTAAAACCCCTTCGCTGGGCTGGGGCAAAAAGCCCAGCTTGTAGAAGCTGCTGTCGTATAGCTTGTGGGAGTAGAGTGAAAGCTGTGCATCATTAGTCGGATGACTGGTGGAGCCATCTGTGCCTTGTGAACAGGAAACCTATCTGAAGAGGGAGTTGCTTCTGGGAAGAAGTGGAGCTTCCTCTCCAAATGAGAAAGAAAATAGAAATGGGGAAGGGATGGATGCACTCTTTCTTTTAGCTCTCCTGACACAGAGGGATTTAGGGTTGTGTGGTCAACCCTCCCAAAAGGGAGGCTTTAATTTGGGGCTATGTGTTGGGACTCTCGGTCTCATTGCCTATACAAAGGAAAATTAGTGGTACCCAAAGCATCTGGGCTTTTTAGTGTGTGTTTTTCCACTAGTCTAGTAGAAGAGGCTAGTGATCTGAAACCAATCTCAAGCTGTGGGCAGCCACCTTGTTAGGTATATAGCTGAAAAATTACTGCCTGGGAAGCCCTGAAAAGCCATGAATTTCTGCCACAGGGCCTAATCATGCCACCTACTCCATCAAGGGTTCGTTCACCTGCTCATCCACCAATGTGATTTATGCCATCATATGCCGGAAATGCCCCTCTGCCTTATATATTGGACAGACAGGACAGTCTCTGCGCCAAAGAATCAATGGACACAAATCTGACATCAGAAATTGCAACACTGCAAAACCTGTAGGGGAACACTTCAATCTCCCTGCTCACTCCCTTGACGACTTGTTAATAGCTGTGTTGAAACAGATGAATAACAAATCACAGCTTCAAAGAGAGACTGCAGAACTCGAACTTATATGCAAATTTGACTCAGTTGTCTTGGGGTTAAACAGGGACTATGGATTTTTCTCGCATTACAACAAGTGATTTGACCTCCCCCTCCTCTATGTGCTGTTCCCCAGTGTTTTGAATCCTAACACCTATTTTGATTTGCTGTTACAGCCTGACCTGATGCTATGTCATACACTCCCCTGCATTTAGTTTCCTCCCACTCTGTAACTTTCCTATCTTCAAAGCATCTGACGAAGTGGGATTTTCTCCCACGAAAACTGATGCGATAAATAAATCTGTTAGTCTTTAAAAGTGCCACAGGACTCTTGTCTTTCTACAATAGACTAACACGGCTACCCCTTTGGAATTTGCCACAAACTTGTTTCTTCAAAGGAGGCATGCACACACCCTCAGCAGTCTCTCTTGGAGAAGTGGGGAGACACCTGGCTAAATTCTGATGCAGCTGCTGTTGACTGCGCCTGCCGACTTGCTGAGCTCTCTACATCCCTTCTAGGGACGTTGGTATAATAGGTAGTAAGATACACAGGACTTCTTAAGAGGGATGAATCCAGATTTGATTCAAATAACTTCTGAATATTCTTCTCATCCACTATAGTGATATAATGGGGAAATAAAATGTAATTCTTAGACACTAGCCACATTTCATGTGTAGATCCTGCCCCCTCCTCCCTTTTCTTGCATGTTTGAATTGTCTGTTTTCAGATTCAAAAAGCTGTATTACACATTAGTCTTAGTTTTTGGCTTCAAATTTAGAAATGCCAGTAGCACTTTATCTGATGTCTTGGCAAGTACTATTTGCATTGGTGCTAAGTGAGGTATTCACTCATTTGGTTTCTATTCAAACAGGATGACATTCCATCTGCTGGTCCTAGAATCTGGTAGGGAGTACGGAACAGAAGGAGTGAGTTCTGACTTCTAAGTAACCCAGTGCAAGTTGCAAAGTATTTGGGTTTTCAAAAGAATTAGGGGCTATAAATAAATCCAGAATTACTATCTTTTCCATAAAATCATAAATGGAACATGTTCAACTTCAGAACAGAAATTCAGAAATTTTGCTAATATCCCAAACTTGGCCCATGTACTTTTTCAATAGATGGTGCTAGTGAGTGAATTATTTTGTCTAGTCCAGGTTGCTCTCTCCATTACCTAGAGGAATAACTTAGATACAAACGAAAAAGCTGTCTGGATGACTGGAACTTGAATGTTAAGAGAATTTGTCACTTTATATGCTGGTAAATTTGCAGTTAGAAGGCCAACTCTAAAGGGAGAATTCCATTTCCTTTAACAGGGAGGGGGGCGGTCTGTTCTACTATAATAGCACTGTAGCTCAATCCACTTAGAATTTTAGAAGATTTGTTTGATTTTTGTCAGTCTATTTTAGTGCATAGATAACATGTTGGGGGGAGGGGTGTTTTTCACTTAGTTACAAATGACGAACCATATGGCTAATATACAGTTGAGATTTGTTTGTTCTTCCCCTCCTTCCGTACAGAAATTCATGATCCAGCCATCTTTAAATAGCACCTCTCTTTGTGTGGTGCATCTGTGGAGGGAGCGGTTGTGGCTATATGGAAGCAGGAGGTGTTTCTATAGCCACATTTCATCTGTCCTCTAACAAAGCATGGATAAGATAGGAAAGTGGGGTGAGGCGAAATCTCCAAGCATTCAGAGCTGGCAGGGAATCAGATTTTTATGTGCAGAGCAACTTTCCAATTTTCTCTGGTTTTACTGGGAATATATTTTACATGTAACTTGCCTATGACTTGGATTATCCTCCATTGCACTCAGGATATTTACAACAGCAAGCCAAACTCTTTAGCTGTAATATATTTCATTCACAGATTGACAAGTATTAGATCATGAGGTCAATCCAGGGTGCACACATTTGTCAGAAACCTCCTGAAAAATCAGACAGCTAATAAACTTTTAGCCTTCTTTTGGGATTGTGAAGTACTCTTCAAGATTGACTTGAGCTCTTAAAGACTCCAGACAAAATAATTTCTTGGAACAAGAGCCTGGGTTTCTTTTGTTTGTTTTGTTTTATTTGGCTGTGTCACTTATTTTGAGGATACAAAGCTGTACCCTGTAACAACAGATATGTTCTTCAGCTATAAATAGACTGTTTTTCCTGCTCAGAATAGTTTGAGATTTTGATATGAATTTTGAAATTGGATTCCTTCCCAAAAATGCAGGAATATCAGACTCTGCAGTACAGTAAATATAAAAAAATTCTGAATGTCTTTAAAATTAACCTTTTTAGTGATTCTCTATGGCTTCTTGTGCTTTTCCTACTTTTATCCGATAGATATGTATTTTTGAAGACAACCTGTTGATTTATAGTGATGGAGCTCTGTTAGGCAAGTAGCTCAATGTTTAGCAATCTTTTTTCTTGCAAACGAGGTTAATCTATCATGCTGAAGGAACAGATCATGTCATCTGAGATGGATGTTTGCACTATGTATAGTGTAATACAAAAATGGCTAGAATTTTACAGTATTCACAGTTATTAAACATATCCATCTTGTCACATTTGAACTAGTCAGCAGAGACTAGTACTACAATCTTAGCGTTACATCTTATCTATTTATAAAGTCCACTCCAACTTGCCACGTACGTATACTGAGTCTCCTGCATAATAATGGAAATTATGTAAAAATGCTGTAACGTGACCACCCTCTCAAAATGCAAACTGCAAAGTATGTGTAGCGATCGAGGGGAGGAGTAGCAATAGTAGTAACTTACCTTTGTAATATGCAGGGGAAAGGGTGGGATTAAGAGCACTGAGAAACAGATTGAGGTGGATGTCAAAGAGAAGCAGATTTGTTCCATCAACTCCCAGGTAGGACTACTGCTCACCTGTCAGCAGTGAGATCCATTAAACTTGGTGGTCTCTGCACAGTGAGTCAAACCAAGAAGGGGCTCAAGAAGGTCAGTAAAGAGCTGAGTGGACGTAATATGCTCAGTTGCTCAAACCAGCAAGCAGGGGTGCTGCAGTGTTAACAAGAAGGAAATCCTGCTCAGAGAATGCTGTGTGAATTAATTGTTCAGTGGTGACTCTCTGAAGAAGACCTGGATGGATGTGGCACATATAAGATTTTAAGGTAAAACATCTGCAGCTAACTCAAGCTTGTGAGGCTCAGAATTTGGTATAGGTGTGTGAGACTCTGTGCCTCACTGTAGCATCCCGGAAGCCCCATATTCACCATTGTCATGATCATGCTGTTGTGTACCAAGTACACCTTGCGAGGTATCATTTTAAGTCTTGATCTGTTGAACATTAATATCCAGTTGAATTGTATGTGCTCACATTGTATGTGAAGTTATAAAATACTATATGTGTTGTTGAGGCCTTGTCTACACTAGGAAGATTTGTCGATACACGTTATTGCCAGTGTGCACTCACGACTTCAACTAAACTGCAGTTACATGTGCTCACTGAGCTCCGTGTGTCAGTGGAGTGCATTCACACTGACACAGGGAGCAGTGCACTCTGGGTAGCGATCCCACTGTGCAGCTGCACGCGGGATGCTTTGGGAAGGGTTTGCAATGACTCATGAGGCAGGCATAGTGTCACATGCTGAAGGTTTCCGAGTCCCCTCATTCCATGGGCACCCTACTTGTTTGACAGCCACTCTTCAACTGCCCTATCTGCCAAACTGACATTGCTGAGTTACTCAAATACAAGAAGTCAAGAGAAGTGTGTAGTTGGGGTGGGGGGGGAGGGGAGGATGTGTGTGAGACAGTGTGTGTTGGGGGACAGTGAGAGTTTCTGCATGCTGTCTCTAAGTTCAGACAGAAGCAGCTGGAACCAACCAATCCTAAGTCAGAAACTGGTGAATGGACAGCTGGTATCCCCGTGTGCCCCCTCAGATCAGCTGAGATCATAGGGCAGTGGTTTCCAACCATTTTGGCTCGATGGCCACAGATATCATTTTTACATCCCTAAAGAGCAACCGGTCTCCACCAGCAACCATCCCTCCCGTCCCTCCATTGCAGCCAGATGGAAGAAGTTCAGCATGGAGGCTGCCTCCTCACTGATCTCCTGTCCCCCTGGCTACAGCAGGGGGCCACGCATATCCTGTAGCCCCATGCACTCCACCTGGTCCCTAGACAGTGGCTCCCTTCTGCAGCCAGAGGGATGGGAAAACAGTGCTCACTTCCCTCTGGCTGCAGCAGGAACTCCAGCACCTAGGGACGCCAGGCACTCTGCCACAGACAGGGGGAGGTGAGCATTGATCTCTTATCACCTTGACTGTAGCAAGGAGCCTGCACCAGTCTTGCAGCGCCGTGGCAAGTGTTTCACCTCAGTCTTCAGGCAGTGGCTCACTTCTGGAACAATTGAGTGGGTCTCTACTTCTACTCAATCAATCCCAAAGAATCAATCTGATGGCAGCATATTTGCTGCGGTCAGTGAAGCTATACCCTTTGTCTTCTAGACAATCTTCCACATGTTGAGATGGGGGCGGGAGCGGAAATAGAGGCCCAGTGATAAGGAAGTTTTGAATTTACTCACACAACTGAAGCATGCCAGTTCTGGGCAGACAGCATGAGCTGCTGGGCGGTGGGGTGGGAAGAGGGAGAAAAGACTCTTGATGTGATATGCAGAGCCAGGGATGGAGGGAGGGGCTGATGTCAGGATGTCTCCATCTGTCTGTCAGTGTACTGGTCTCCTAGGGTGACTGGATAGCAAGTGTGAATATAAAAAAAATTAAAAAACAAAAGTTTTTTTTTTAAATAGATGACCTTTTAGAAATGCACTAAAAGGGAAGAAACAAGTTGTTCACATTGCTAAGACTTCTTCTGTGAGGCACTCTAATCCACTTACACACATTTGTTTGAGTGGCTGGATGGCCAGTGTGAAGACTGTACTGTCATGGGTACAATTACATTGGTAAACCTCCTTCTACAAGGACTTCTAATCCACTTGAATACATTTGTTTGCAAAAGGTTGAATGGCCAGTGTACTTCTGCCCATGGCATTACACTCTCGACACTGGCCATCTGACCTCTTGCAAACAAATGTATGCCAGTGGATTAGAGATCCTCGCAGAAGAAGTCTTAGCAACATGAACAACTTGGATTTTCCCTTTCAGTGCGTTTCTGAACGGTCATTATTTCAAAAAACTGTTCTTAATTTTTTTTAATTTAATACTTTTTAGTCTTGAATCTGAAAACAAATTGGAGGCCTAAAAAAGCTCGACATAGGGGACCCCCCAGCTTGCCATTTGAGGACTAAAGAAGTTGAACATAGAGCTACACAGTGGCTGGCTGTGAAACCCTCCTCTCCTCTAGCCCCTCACAGCAGGAAAGGGTGGTGGGAGGGATTCCCTCAGCAATTGCCTTCTCCTCTGGCCCCTCATGGCAGGAGAGGGGAAGGTGAAGGAATCCCTCAGCAACTGTGCCCCCCTCCTCTGTTCCCTCTGATTCCCTGAAGTTGAATGCAGGGGACCCCCTGCTTGCCATTTGAAGAGTAAGGAGGTTGAATATAGAGGACAACCAAAGCTACACAGTGGCTGACTGCGAACCCCTCCTCTGTTCTGGCCCTTCACGGCAGGAGAGGGAAGGGTGAGGAATTCTCTCAGTAACTGCACCCCCTTCCTTCAACAACTGCGACCCTCCTCTGCCCCCTCCAAATGTTTGGCTGATTGTTCCCAGAAGGCAACGTGAACTCAAACTGCTGTGGCAGAGGCAGCAGCGCAGGGGAGGGATTCCCTCAGCAACAGCAACCGACCCACCCCCTTCTCTGGCCCCTCCCGGCAAGAGGTTGGGGAGGGACTCCCTCAGGAACTGCACCCCTTTCCTCTGCCGCCTCCGATTCCCTCAGCAACTGAGACCCCCTCTGGGTCTGGCTGGCTGTTCCTGGGAGGCAGCTCAAACTCCTGGGGCAGAGGCAGCTGTGCAGAGGCTTTAGGGGTGAGGGGGGTCACAGCTGCTGAGGGAACTGCCATTGAAACCTATAACCATCATGCCATCTGCTGGAGAAAGGTGGGAAAGCACAGGGAATACAGACACAGACAGGACCTGTCTTACACTTTCCTGCATTTGTTTTCCTTCCATTCTGTAATTTTCCCATCTTCAAAGCATCTGACAAAGTGGGATTTTCTCCCAGGAAAGTTCATGCAATAAATAAATGTGTTAGTCTTTAAAAGTGCCACAGGACTCCTTGTTTGTTTTACAGACAGGACCAAAGTTAATAGAAAGGTCGTCTAAAAATCAAGATAGGATGTAGGGGAGTAATAGGCACCTATATAAGAAAAAGCCCCAAATATTGGATCTGTTCCTATAAACTCAGGACATCTGGTCACCCTATGGCAGTTGTTCCCAATCCGTGACCTGTGGGGTCTTTCAAAGTGGCCTGCCACTTCCCTCCCACTGACTTTAATAACTCAGTCATAGGTTAGAGGTTCACTGCAGGAGTGGGTGGGTGAGGTTTTGTGGCCTGCATTGTGCGGGAGATTAGACTAGATGATCATATTGGTCTCTTCTGACTTTAGAGTCTATGATTTATACTGACATAAGGAGCAACAGAAAATATGACTGGATTAAAATGTCTTGTAAAATGTTCACAGATGATTTGATTTGCCATAAAAATTGTTGCTCATTTGCATTTACTACAGTGACTGCTGCGTGACTGCCTCATCTACATCAAGTGTTTTTTCAGTTACTAAAAGTATTAAATATCAGTCATGATAGTCAGCAAAAAACAAAACAAAGAACCCTCACTGGCCAGGGAAAATAGGATTTTTGATGTAGCCATTAACTAGTGAGATGGAAATAATAAACTGTAATAATGAATATCATAGTAAAATTTGTTTTGATAATCTTTGTACTCCATTTTGTTGACAGCCCACTCAGAGTTGCAGTCCAGACCTTGCTCGTGGTAAAGTTAATGTACATAGCACCAATCAGCATAGAGTTCACGAGCTTTTCAATTGGTTTAACTCAAAAATATTTCCATGGGAAATAGAGTATAAGATTTTCAGTAAAATGTTGGGGTTTTGGGAGAGATCCAAGTTCATAATTTATCTTTTGAGGATGTTTTCCCTTTTGAACACATTCCCTTTTAAACTCTCCCTTTCATGCATACTTCTCACTCAAGGAAAGAAATGGTCATTTATTTTCCCAGACTTTCTTATTAAGTGCTGCATGATTCAGTGGTGGCCAGGGTATCTGTGGCACACAGTCATTCATCTAGCCTGTCTAAAACACACCTTTTCTCTCCAAACTATGAGCCCTTGAATTTTAATTTGCTGTTCAGCTTGCCTCAAGTTCTGATCTCAATGGAAATAACACAACCTGCCTCCAGTAGACATACAACAATGCAAGCTCACATATATCCTTTCCTGCAGACAGCTTGCAAAGGATAAACTAAGGCTTTGTCTACACTTGAGAGGTTTGTTAATGCAAGTTACGCCAGTGATCATAAATTGCTGTAATTACATCACTTGTGCACGTTCACATAATGCGCCTTTTGTTGACAGAGCATCCACCATTGCTCTGGCATCGACAGTGAGAGTAGTGCACTGTGGGTAGCTATCCTACTGTGCAGCGTGCCACTTTCCACAGCTAAGAGTTGTTGGAAGCTTTATTGGTTTGCAGTGCATCATTAGTGTGGGCTCCACCTCTATGGTGCAATTCTTTTCTATCGCATTGTTCCTTAGACTTCAAGTCTGCTAATGAGTGTCCAGGGAGATTGGTTTATGGATGTTACCATTTTTATGTCCAATTTGTGTCCATATAGTCTTTTGCTTAAGGACAGTCTGGTTTGGCCAATGTACATGGCAGAGAGACATTGCTGGCACATGATGGCACAGAACTTGAAGATGCTCAAACCCACCTTCCTGGAACTACCTGTGGAGTGTGCCCCTACATTGCACCTCAACGATGCCAAAATGCCAACTATCCTCTCATGGTGTTCGCTGTGTGAAAGCTGGCAACTCCCAGGTACTACTGGTCAGTTGTGAATCAGTTTGGAGTTGAAGTGTACAATTGGGGTTGCATTAATGCATGTGTGCAAGGCCATTGATTGTATCCTGCTGCAAAGGACTGCAACTCTTGGAAATGTGCATGAAGTAGTGGATGGCTTTGTGGCAATGGGATTCCCTAATTGCAGTTGGACAATAAATGGCACACATGTCCCAAGTTTGGCCCGAGACCATCTTGTGTCAGGGTCCTTCGGTAAAAAGAGGTACTTTTCTATCGTATTACAGTTGTTTGTGGATCACTGGGGTTGTTTCACTGATATCAGTGTGCGGTGGTCAGGAAAGGAGCATGACATTCATCTTCAGGAATGCTGGCCTGTACAGAAAGCTGCAAGCAGGGACTTTCTTTCCAGATCACAAGATGCCAGTGGGGGGATGTTGAAATACCCATTGCGTATCCCTTAGTCCTTTGGCTCATGAAGCTTTACATAGAAAACCTGGTCAGTAGCAAGGAGTGCATCAACCAATAGACTGAGCAAGTACAGAATGACCACTGAATGTGTGTGTGGCAGACTAAAAGCTCACTGGCATTGCCTTTATGGCAGATTAGGTCTAAATAAGGAAAATATGCCTACAGCAGCACACTGTGCACTGCATAATATTTGTGAAGCTAAGGGTGAAACTGAAAATGTTCCCCAGGGTGGAGCGTGGCAGCAGATAGCCTGCTGGCTGATTTTTGAGCAGCAAGATACCAGGGCTATTAGAGGAGCACAACGGAGATCTATTTGAATGTGGGTGGTTTGGGGAACTGTTTTGACAATGAGGACCAGTAATGAGTCTTTCTATAAAGCATTCTGCTGTGCTTTGTAAACTTGCTGCCTTGCGTGTAAATGTTGATTGCAAATGTGCTAATGACCACTGTGTATTAATTCCAGCAGCAATCACTGTGTGTAGAAGAGAAATAGATTATTTTTCAGAGGGTTTTTTTTATTAAATAACAATCAACAACTGTGATCAAGTGGAGATATTCTTGGGGTTTTCTTTGAGTGCTGTATGCGTGCCTCAGTCTCCCTATATGTTACTCATGCATTTTGGTGATGGGGCCTGTGTGTGTGTGATCATTTCAGAGATCATTAAAGGGTGGATGGGCCTTCTCCAGCACAGGTACGCAGACCTAGCCAGGATCCACTGCCCTGGCCCATCCACTTGCAACAGGTTGGGGCAGATAGAGACCAAAGGAGTGACCACCTTGCCCAAGAAGGAGACAAAGAACTGGGAAGGGGCAAAGGGGATGGCTCAGGAAAAGGGGCCAGTAGGGCCTAGTTGAGTGGGTCGCATTGTCTTTCTACGCTTTGATCCCGAGAACTAATAAACCCTTCTGATTTTCACGGTGCCTGTGAATTGCTTCTAATTACAAGGCGAGGTGCATGGCTCCTTGGGGACATATAGGGCTCTGCAGGGTCCCAGAAAGCAGACTCATAGGGACAGCTCCGGAGGAGCAGGGGTGCTGAATGCTGTGAGGCCAGAGTCAGGAGGCAGTTGTACTGGTGTGTGGAGGCCTGAGGGGGGAAGACTCAGAAGCACGAGAGTCCTGAGCGACTGCATCCCAAGTAATTGCAGAGCACTGCCTGGGGAGGTCATCATAACACACAGACTATGCTTAGTTGAAAGAGAGATAATACTGAAGGGCACACTCCCTACAGAGGATCTGTGTATAACTCCAACTATCGTTTTGGAAGCCATCCAAAGGGGTGGAGTCAATGGGTACTGCGACGGGCTAGGAAGATGCAAGAAATGTGTGGGAGGTGCTTGGGGAGGGCATAGCAAATAGTTCTGTATGGGCTGCATGATGGCATGAACATGTATGTGTTTCTGCAGTGTGATTAAGGACTTCATCTCCATTTGCTCCTCAGTCACTTTTTATTATCCACTCTTGGCCCACTAACTTCTGAAACTGTCTCTCTACATGCGCTTCATTCTTGTTCTACGGCTTGAGAGATTTGGAGCACTTCTTGAAACATGTTGTCCTTGCTCCTCCTGGGTCACTTCCTTATGTGGGGGAGGTGCTCCATCTGTGTAGGGGGTTCCTGTGAAGGCCACATCTGCAGAAACAATAAACAGAAGCATGATTGTTAGTGCATTCATTGCACTGAATCATCATCATAAAATGTACCCGTTTTTAACTGTTCCCTCCCAAGCACACAGCTTGGTGAACGCCTTAAATGCGGTAATTTTGGGGCAAAGGCTAGTATAGGACAGGCCATAGTGTTTACTAGTTAATATCTGATCAGTGCTTTGCAAATGTAAAACGCTTACATGTACTGCTTACATTTTACAACTACTGTGATTTTTACAAGAGCTGTTCCCTTTTTTCCCCACTAGAGCATTCAACTCAACATAGTTGAGGTTTAACGTCATGACTTGATGGGTGGCTGTGGGAATCAGGCTTTGCCCAACAGAAAGACAGGGCTGATATACAGAAGGATTTAGCAAACTTGATTTCAGTGAGTTTTAGCTAGTAATGACTGTACACTTTACAAACAATTTGTTCTTATAAAACCTTCATGTTAAGGGTTTCTTTGTATTTTAAAACCTGTGATTCTTTAACACAGTATACCTGGCTAAGCTGTATCAGCGATTAATCAGCTTGATAGATGGTATCTAAACAATCCCAGTAATGAAGCATATCTTCTCAGTGAATCCAGTACTAACAAATACATTTTTTATTAATGTGATATATGATGCAACTGTAGGAGCCTTTGTTCAGGGGAATCATGCTGGAGCTGGGGGAAGGGAGGAGATAACCTCTCAGGCTAGATAACAGTTGCTATAATGGGATCATGTTAATTAAAGCTGTCTTGGGTTCCCTCTGAGTGGTCCATTTGGCCAATGGATCTACGTAGTTGAAAGCTACAGCTTTCCTATGCTGAGTATTGACAGTATTGCAAAATACTTGGCTTTGAGTTTTGGAGGCCAATTCTATTCTTGTTAATAACTACCCCTGCAGTTGATAGAGTTGAATGGGCATAACTGGGGACAGAACTTGACCCCTTCACATGCAAGCCCAGTAGTAACTTAGATGTGAGGATTCCTAGTTCAGGAATGGAATTTTTTGTTTTGTTTTTTGTACATTTGTCAGATCCTTAAATATTTAACTTGGAAGACATTGAAAGGAGGGTGGGTTACTGTGGAGCTATGTGACCAGTGTGGTACAGCACAGCCTCTCATCTGAAGATAAAGGGGAGATGAAAATGGGAGACGAGGGATTGTTAAGCTTCATTTGGATAGTTAAATTTAAGCTAAAAAAAAAAAATGCTACGGGAGCCGAAAGCCTGCAGTGTGTAAGCTCTGCGGGAAAGCGGCTGTAGCACTTAAATCTTGTAGGCTTAAACGCTTAATGATTTTGAATGCAAAATTCTGGTGACATGAGGGAGTTCTGGATAACTGGGGTGGGAATAATCTGGGTTCCAGAGGTTTTGTATTCTGCATAGTTATAAGAAAATTTTATTCTGGTAATATACCGTTAAACCTTTTAGATTGAGTGATTAGTAGGTATTGGGTTTTTTCTTTGTTTTTTCAGAGACTTGCAGGTTTCTGTGAAGAGAAGAAATTGATGCTGGTGTCTGTCTGGTATTTTTTTTGATACAGTCCTGTTTGTTTGCAAAGAATGTACAATCCCATTTCTCTGAATATAGTAGGAATCGAGAACCTGCCTCCTGCTGTTTTACTTACTGTTCCAAAAAGGTCTCTTAGCTTTTCTCAGGGTCATGCTACCAGTGCATCTTTGTGGCTTCTTTGCCTCCTCCTCTCTGTGCTTCTGTGGTGGTTCCCTTGCTTCTTCCTAACAGACACATGCAATCAAATCAGTCCTCATCCCATGCACTAGTTATCAGACTCGCAGAAAACCCCATGGACCACATGGTTAGGCCACACATAGTCTAGTCCTCAGGCAATGGTTTGCCATTGTTTCACCTATTGCTAAACAAAGGGACATTCAGTTGTTCCCTCCTTTAACCTGAATGCAAGGCATCTATCATGCCCAACAGCTTTAGTGAGGCCGTGTGATTGCTCAGCCCTCAGCATAACACTATAAAATCTTAAGCGGAAGAATTAGAATTTTTAGACATAGCTGAAAACTTCCCCTTTTACCCAAAACCTAGACTTTATAGGGTTCACATCCATGTTACTTTGTCTCCTGGTATGTAACGCCTAATTTTTAGTATCCAGTTCAGTTTTATTATAATGTTATGTTCCAAGTGTGTTTAAAGGAAAAGATGCATTGGGAATTTAAAAATAGTCAGAGCAAAGCCGAGAAAGAAGGTTGAATCTGTTTTATTAAGCTGAAATGCACACTTTATCAGCTGAAGCATTCACAGATACACAAACCGTTGCCACGGAACAAAATGTTAATAGTTTGCTTAAGAGGAGGCTCTTGGTAGCTGATTGGCAGATTGCCGTACGAAGAGCGTGATTTGTTCTTGCACCAAAATAAAAGCACAGGCCTTTTCAGGCTCCGATCCTGCAAATTTAAGTTCACTTTACGCATTCAGATTGCTAAATATTGTGCAGTTCCATGTGAGTGTTATGCAGATTATTGTTGGCTAATCTGCATATTAAAAAAGTTGCTTATTGCCATAAACACAACTTTTAGAAAAAAAACAAAACCTGTGCATATATTGCTGCTGACAGATGTAAGCTTTAAAGCAATGGTAAATGAAGTTCTCTTTATTGACAGCATAGCCCTGTCAGCATACTTCAACTTCATGGGAGATCTTGTTCCAATAGCTTAATGCGCTAACTTGTCTTTTCAAATAATTTGCATGTAGGCATTAATTTAACCTTATGGTCAACATGCCCTAGCCTGAGCAGTGTCTGTGATAGGTCGTGGAGCTGCCCAAAACTTGGTAGGTGAAGGTTTGGGGGTGCCTGGAAGGGTAGATGGGAGCTGGCACCCTTGGCATAAGTGGAGGCAGAATTGCAGATGGGTGCTGGGGCAGGAAACTCCTGTAGGGGTACACAATGCTGGGACTGTTTATGGGTTAGAGCAGTGGTTCCCAATCTTTTTGATTTGAGGGCCATAGATATCATTTTTACAACCCTGTAGGGCCACCAGTCTCTCAGCAGGCCCCCACCCCTGCCACCAGATGAAAGGAGTTCAGCAAGAAGACTCCTTGCTGATCTCGCGTCTCTCTAGCTGCAGCAGGGAAACTACACACATCTTGTAGTCCTGTGTGCTCTGCCTAGGTCTCAGTGCTCACCTGTCTCAGGTTCCAGCAGGGACCCCAGCACCAATGGACCTACATGGAGCACTTTGTCTTGCTCCCTGCTACAGCCAGGGGAGGGGAGTGCTGATCTCTCATCCCCTTGCCTTCAACAAGGAGCCTGCACTGGTTTTTTAGCCCACAGAAACATGCTCTGCCTGGGTCCTGAGGCAGTGGCTCCCTTCTTCAGGCAACAGGAGTGGAGCCTCGGGACACTTTTGGCCCAGGGCGACAGCTTGGGAACCACTGGGTTAGAAGATGTTGGCGCTCCTGAAAGGCAATGTGTTGTCTGGGTAGTTGGGGTGAGAAGTGTGTGTTAGAAAGAGTCTGATACTGGGGAAGGAGGCTTTGAGGCTGGGCCCTTACATCCTGGGTTAGGCATGTGTGCTGTCCCTTAGTGCTTTATTTGAGCGGAAATCCACAGGTTTTAAGTCTTTCACAGTAACGGACCATTTTTGCAAATCACAATCAGCACAAACGCCACCAGGTTTCTCATAGCACTTCTGAATGGTAGGGTATTATTTAGAAGTATGTTGTACATTTTAATTACAACTGTTACTGCAGATGAATGTGTTTAAATTTGAAACACGAAATGCAAGGCACAAAAGAGGGGAAAGCCAGTTAGCTCATTTGGTCCATTCCTTAATGGCTAGAATTACATGGGGAGTTAAGTGCTATGTCGTATGTTGGGTGTAGTTCTCACCTGCCAGATGAAAGCCAGCAAGGAGGTATTGGGAGACCCACTAATGGAGTGGGATTGTACATGCCTGTATGAGGAAAGGCAAGGCAAAATGTCCAGCTTCTACTCTGTAGCTGGGACTGCAAAAAATTTCCCTGTGGCAATCATCTAGGCAGGTTTAATTGGCATGGTGATTAAAAGTCTGAACCCCTACCAGCATACATGTTTATACCAGTGGTAGCACTAGTGCAGCAGAACCCAAGTGCACTGGTGGGGATTTTTTTGCTAAAAGTTCCAAGCACACACACATCCTGCCACTGCAAATTTGGATTTTTGTTTTTTGTTTGTGTGAACATGGACCTGTGGCTCCAATTAATTCATTCTGGGAGAAATGAAGGAATAAGAATTAAGCCCTGATCCAAAGTGCATTTAAATCAAAGGGAGCTTCTCTATTGACTCAAAGGCCTGACCTAAAACCCATTATTCATCTGTCCCGAGGGCTTTTATATAAGGTTCCCTTAGGATTCCATCTTGCCATCCTTCATGGTCAGTGTGCATAGGAAGTCCATGAAGAAGTATGGACATATTGTAGCTTCAGCAGTATGCTGACACCCAGCCTTACATTACTGTCTCTTCCTGCCTTGCTAGTGGGATGTGGAATCATGGAGATTTTGGGTGTGGATGAGGGCTAGCTGGATGAAACTCAACCCAGACAAGAATGAGAGGACACAGCATGAGTGAAATACCTTGGAAGGGGGTAGTAGAAATTTTATGTGCACCCTGGAGTGAGGGAGGGTCCCAGTTGCAAAAAGTTATTGGATCCCTGACTGCTTTTGAATACCCAGGCAGTGACAGTTACCAAAAGTGGGTTCCCCCCCCCCCCCTTAGAGGTATGTGTCTCCCTCGTCATTGATTGGGTTACTACAATGCCCTTAGAGAGGCTAGAGATTCAGAAATTATACCTTGTGCAAAACGTCTTGGCCTCTTTTCAGAGACATGTATTTCATGATGTGCCTTGGGTACCCATTGATGACTGGATCCTGGCTATATGACGTACTCAGCTCTTACAGCTACAGGCTGAAATGCAAGTCCACTAGCAGCAATGTTCCAGCCTGGTTGCCTTTATTTCAAAATTATCCACCTCATTCTCACATGAGTCTGCCAGAACCCAGGGCTGCTGACCTTCAGGGTGTGCTGCCAGAAGTCTCTTCTCCCAGGGTTCACATGCGGTGGTGAGTTGACTAAGGAAAGAGATGGATAGCAGGGTGGAGTTGGTTCTTGAGGATTTTCATGGTCACTTTCTTTTGATTCTTAAGTGTGTCAGTGCTTTAAATGCAGCAGGGCGGAAAAAATAAATAATAAAATAGTACTGAATTGTTCTCTGAAATATATTTTATAGTTATTTAGTTTCTGTTTTACGTGGCAATCATAGTGTAGTGCAAGGTTACCATCTGTCACGAATATGCTGATGACCATCGGAGATGCCTATAACTTGTACTAAAAAAATAACACTTTTAGATCCAGTTAAAAACCATAACAAGCCTTGTCTTCTAGCTACAAGTTCAATAAGTGCAGCGCCGACCCCAGTCCAGCGCAGAGCTGGGGAGGGGGCATAGAGGGGACAATGCAGCCCTGGCCCCAGCCCGAAAGCAGCACGGCACAGCGCCGGTTGGGAGGGTAGAAGGGGGTGTCACAGCCCCGGCCCCGGCCCTGGAGTGGTGTGGCACCAGTGGGAAGGGGCCAGAAGGGGGGCGCTGCACAGCCCTGGCCCCAGCTGTAGAGTGGCAAAGCGCTGGGGGGGGGGGGGGGGGGGCGGAGCAGAGGGCTGCACAGCACCAGCCAGGGAGGATTGGGGGGCTGGGGTGCAGTGCCAGTCGGGGGCACAGAATGGGCCAGGGCTGCGCAGTGCTGGGTGGGGGAGCAGGCCAGGGGCGGCGGGCCAGAGGACAACCTCTGGCAGGCCGGTTCTGGCCTATGGGCTGTATTTTGCATACCCGTGTTTTAAACCCTTCTTTAATTTATTCTGGGGTATTTGATTATAAACTCTTGAGCAGCACTGTAGCTGCCAAGGATTTTCAGTACCAGTCTTAAACTTTGTGTTTTCCTGTAACTTAGTCTCTAATAGTAGAGAACTAGAACTGGTCATTTTAAGACATGAAAAGCTCTTAAAAATGAGATGTTCTTATCTTCCTTTTGTGGAAATGAAGGTTAGTGTTTTGGGCGGCCAAGTATAAAGGGGCCCCATCAATTTAAATTCTATTCCATTGCAAACACATTAATGAAGTACTTGCAAGTATTGCTGCTGCTTTGTATTTCTCATGCCAATTTTTGTGACTTTACCATCACATTTTCCTAGTCTAAAAGATATTCTCTTCTCTTTGTTGTGTAAAAGATAGACAAGAGCAAGTTAACCTGTGAAAGTAGGTGTACACAAATTGCTGTCAAACATACAAGGTGAAGAAACTGAAATATAGAAAAATCTTTCATTTACAGTAATGTTAGGTGACTGGAGTTTTTACTATTCAGAAATACTAAATCAGAAATGTAACTTTTAAGTAGTGTATCCTTTCCATTATTGATATCCTTTTAAAAAATAATTTTTCCGTCAGCTTCATTTTACTCTGCTTACTGTGAAAGCTCCCCCCATTGCCACAGTATCCAAATTCTCTTGTACGAGAGAATCAAAATTTGCTGATATAACTAATGCTTTAGATTCTGTGATGGAATATGCCACAGTAATACTGCATATTGAGAGTACAATCTGCTGGATGTGAATTTTCTCACTAGCCATAGCATTTGTGCTCCAGATGCTCTCAGTTTACTCTTTTTCTGCTTGCTGCTTCCCTTTGACACTCCTGCTGTGCCTGGCCTCCCTTGTTCAAGACACAGTCCTTTCACCTCCAGTCTGCCCGCTTGCCCAAATTGCTCTCTCTGCTTGGGCTTTTTCAACTCCCAGTATCTTGTAGGTCCTCTTCAGACATGATTCTTCGGTTCCCCTAAGACAGGGGTCAGCAACTCAAAAGATAAGAGCCATTTAAAAAAACTCCTTCAATAACCAATGTTTTGAGAACGGCAATGGGTGTAGCCTCCTGGCAGTGGGTGGGTGGAGCTGGGCCAGGGTGCCTGGTGCAGGGTCCCCTGCTAGTGGGGGGGACCCAGGACTGCTCCCCCCTCCCACAGGGTCCCCCAGTGGCAGGGGGAGCCCAGAGCCAGGAGCGGGCCACCCACAGGGTTTCCCAGTGACAGAGAGCCAGAGCTGCAAGGGGACAGCTGAAGAGCTGCTTGTGACTCTGGAGTCGTAGGTTGAAGATCCATGCTGTAAGAAATTAATAGAACTATATTTTTGAACACTTAGACTGAAGTATGCGTGTATGCTGGCTCATGTTCTGTCTGACATTACACCTGTTCCAGCATTGAACCCATTCCATTTTTCATAATGTGTTCAGTTGTGGTTTTATGCCTAGCATGGTCCTAATTTAGATTAGTAAGGACCTTGACTCATTTTGCATACGTCTAAACAGACACAATTTAATAGTCTGTGGGAAAGAAGCAGGCTCCATGACCACCTGTCTGTGTAGGAGTTCTAGGCCTAAGAGCTTCATAGACCGTAGGTTTTCAAAGTGACCCACTAATATGGATTCAGCACCTATCAAAAAGGCATCTATCTAGTTCTGCTGTAGTAACTCCTGAAGGCATTTGTGCTGAAAAGCCCACTGTCATTAGGGACAGCCATAATCTATTTAAAGAGCCTCCTCATTGGACGTGTAACGCAAGTAAAAATATGGCTTTTTCTTTTGTGCAAACAGAAGGCTCTTGCTGGAATTAGTGTTTTGTGTTCCTTCTGGTTAGAAGGTGAGGATGCAGAGATTTTTGGGTTAATCAAACCAGTTGTTTTTTCCACAGTCCTCCCCAATGGTCAACTGGTCCATAGTTCAAATAGGAGGAATGAAACTCAAATTCAGTTGTTCAGTTTTCTTACGTGGTTCCTGTGCCCTGAAATTATTCTGAAGGTGCACGCTTGTGTCTAGTCCAGTTTTCAGAAAGAGAAAAGACTGGGATTGAGCTAAAGAATTGCAGTGCACTGCCTTTTATCTCATTAGTTTGAAAGAAATCCATCTGATCTGATTTGAGCTACTGTTAGTCCTTGAAATTATACACCACATGATCCATTTTAAGTTATTCATAGGCATCTCTATCCAGTGCCAGTTCGTCGGTGTAGGTTTCTGCTCAGCTTTTATTTTGACTGTGATAGGTGGCAAATGTATGTGTAGTCATTCAGTGCAGCACAGAAATGTTTCTGGCACCATTTCTCTTACATATTTCTTTTTTTGCCACAGACCAACGAGTGGAATAAGAATGATGATCGGCTGCTGCAAGCTGTGGAGAATGGAGATTCAGAGAAAGTGGCTTCACTGCTGGGGAAAAAAGGAGCTAGTGCCACCAAACAGGATAGTGAGGGAAAAACTGCGTAAGTCCTATCTACTTTTAAAATGGTTTTTTTTTTCAGTGTTGTCAAGAAATGAGGAAGGTGGAGACCCTTAGGTGCACATTCCATGTTGAAGGTAGCCCTGGTGGCACCAACTACAAAACAAAAGTCAACCTGAAAATGGTCCTCTCTCCCTTCCCCATCCTAAGCGCTCTTCATGTTAAACATTTTTTCCTGCTCCAGAGCTCTATTTACAGTTTGTACTGAAAACGCCTATTTGGAATTTCAGGCCATTTGGTGACATGCATCCAGAGTGCTGGGCTGGCTGGCAGTTCTCTAGGGAGGGGACTTGGGGTGTCAGATTTCCATGGTGCAAGCTCCAAACAAGTAGCATGATATTTCAGTAAACCTTTGGAGCTACTTGCCTCCATGCAGGTTTGGTTTACTTACAGTGCTAAACTGAAATGGTAGTTGCTTTAATGGGTGGCTTTGTCATTTAAGGTTGTAGCAGTTTTAAGCCTTACTGAACATAAAGCACTGGGCTTTTCATTGTGATTGGCATTTGAGAATGGTGCCGGTGCAAGAGAGTTATTCACTTGATGAAAATCCCATTTGCAGTTTCAGTGGAAAAGTACGTGTGGTGTTTGCTTTTTTCTCCTCTCCCTTTACCTTTTTTCCTCTGGTGAAAACTTTCTAATTTGCTAAGAAGAGAACAGTGGGTTACAATCACCGGGATCACTGTCCCTCAGACCTTTTCAGTTGATATCATATAGAAAACCGATTTAATGAACAAATAGCTCAATGCTTGGCATTTCATGAGCAAAAGGGCTTTTAAAGACTGTGAATGTTGAGGGGGTGGGGGAGACGCATCCTTTCTTGGGAGAGGCAGGACAAGGCCATTTATGTCAAGTTTTAGTTCTCTCCCTAGGCTGTATTTATGGAATTGTGCTGTGCTTCTCGCTTGAGCTGTTTCAGTTTGCTGCATCTATTCTATTTCTGTTCTGCATATGATGAAATTGAATGATGGCACTGACTCATAATGACTTGAGACTTTCTTAACACAGAAGTCTCTGTATTCTTGTTTTTTTGAGTGGTCTTTTCCACATTTTTATGTGGGTTTAACTTGAATTTGTATGCACATTTTTCTTTTGAAACAAAGAACTAAAGATAATTCAAAAGATACTGCTAAATAACTTGAACAGGTACTTTTTATTAAATCTGTCCGATATTCTATTTTTTTTACCCAATCTTAAACTAAATTTTAGAGAGAGTTTATTTTTTAGAATCAACTCTACTCTATCCACTATAACTTTTCTTCTACTCAGGTAGTCAAACCAATATTTGGTTTGGTTTGGATTCAGTTGTATTCAGTGTGTTCAAGTTCAGTTCCAGTTCAAACTACCCCTGAAAAAATGTAATGGTTCAGTTATCACTTTGAAATTTGATTTGAGACAGTTTGATCTTAGTGGAAGTAATCTCAACAAAGAGAGCTGAAACTTAAGATTTCAATTATTTTCATTTTTGATCATTTTTCAAGTTTATGCAATTTTTCCAGGTGTTTGTGTTGTTAAATAAGTGTGACTTTTTAAAAATGAATGATATTTGTTTGAGCAAACTAAAATAACATCTTCTAATATTAGGCCTGCTATATTGAACCTCTGTGGTGAAAAGATAAATTTGAGTTTGTGGCACCTTGAACAGAGGAACTGCCCCAGGGGTTGGGGGTGGTGGGAGGAGATCCATCTAAGGGCAGACCTATACTGATGGTGGCAAATTTGCCACCGTCAGTTTGATCTTTCCAGTTTGATTGAGCAGTCAGTGAAGACCTGCTCAATCGATCCAAAAGTTGATGCTGTAAGTCCACCCCTTCAAGAAGAGTAGCGCTGAGTCAAAGGGAGAGGCATTTCCCTTTGACTCAGCGCAACGGGGACACTGTGGTAAGGAGTTAAAAAGTCGAAGTGAGAGATACAAGTTATTTTATGTAATTTAACAAACAAGGAGTCTGGCGGCACTTTTAAAGACTAACAAATTTACGTGGGAGAAAATCCCACTTCATCTAAGTGTCTGTGGGATTTTCTCCCACAAAAGCTCATGTGTTAAATAAATTGTTAGTCTTTAAAAGTACCACCAGACTCCTTGTTTCTTTTGCTGAACTAGACTAACACAGCTACCCCTTTGGAACTTTATGTAGCTTGCAAATCTCCCTTCGACTGCCACTGAAAACCTTGGTAAGTGTAGACCAGGCCTAAGAGGGAGAAGGGTGAGGGAGCCATTTCCTTTTGGCTTGAAGAGTTATTGTTAGCTTCTGGGACCAGAGATCATTCATTCCACCTCTTCTCTCCCTAGGGACGAGTCTCGGAGATTGTCCATCCATTTCCAGGGCTACATAGTGTGCAGACAGCTCTTAAACTTTCCCTCTCCCTCTTAAGCTTGCGGCTTGGCTTCCTTTTATCTCATTTCCTTCTCTTTATACTGGGCAGGCCCAGAGAGAGAGACTGCAAGTTAGACTTGCTATCTTGTATGAACACTGACGAAGCTACATGATGTTCAATTAATGGAACAAACATAGCCTGGTGATTTAAAGATCTGTGTTCTCACTAGTTCTATGTGCTCATTTACCTCATGCTTGATTTAAAATATTTATGTGCAGTGGTGTTGGTGAAAAATGAGTGTGTCTGAACAAAGGCAGGTTCATTTATGTGGCTCTAGTTATTCTTCATTCAAGATCCTGCTTTCAATCCTCATTCCCTATTAAATATAGTGGCAAACAGAACATGCTCAGGTTGTCTTTGTGTTGACCCAGTGGATAGCATCTCTGACAAACTAAGAATCCGAGAGGCTGAACTGTAGAAGTGCATCATGCGTTAAGAGAGTATGTTGGTGTAGCTTACTGTTCTTGGTCTGTGGCTCATTAGTTTGTATTTTATTTAATTTTCAAACCATTTAAAAAAAACTTTTTAAAAATGTGGGGTATATGCAATGTATTCTTTTAGCACGGAAAATGCTTTGTAGTGGAATAAATGAAAACATGAGGGAAAAGGGTGGATTTTGTTCTAATTTTGGGTTCTGTATGTGCTTTCTTCTTTTTTTAGGATTTCTGTGATGTCTGCTTTTTTCACAGGCATCATACTCAAATCAAAACGAGCTGCACTCCAGTGCTTTACATTCTGTAAGGTTTAAAGCCCTATATGTTTTCAATTTAAAGTAGACTCCAGAAATTTTACAGCCCAGTTTTGTGCCTGAACAGCCATTTTTGACTTGCTCTGTCTTCTTAAAATTAGAAGAGTGAGGAAGAAAATCTGAATTATTAAATAGGGCCCCATTTTAGCCCACCCTTTAGAAAGTGTGTTAAAAGTTGAAGGAAACCTAAAATGGCCATTGAAACAGCAGTTTTCCTTTTTGGGGAAGGAGGCAATTTAACATTCTTTTAATTTCCCACACATCTACTAAATAACTTTTCACCACACTTTTAATACAGTGGAAGTGTTCCTTAATGAGGATGAGGATAAAGTCTGATACATCCAGTCAGCAAAAAGGGCAAGGGTGTTAATGGGCCATAGGATGGTCAGTGATCACAGCCATGCTCCCATTCTACAATGTGTGTTAGTTGCATTCTAACAGTATGGCTGCATGATCTGAATCTCTTTGTGGGGGTGGAAGCTATTTGGATGCATGATTATTGATCACTGTGAGCTTATACTGCTGTAGTAACTAGTTTACATTATTAGGCTGAAGATGACGAATCAGAAAAACCTACTGGATTAAATTATGCAACATTGCATAAGAGGATTTAAACACTTCATTATGATGGAATGTGCTTTAGAGTATAATATTAGGGAGTACTTTGTTTTCCATTACAGATTTGGTTGCCCCAAGGCATTGTTTTTTCCCCTCGTAAGGTGTCCCATTCCTTACCCAATCTCCTGTTCCTGTCTTTGTCCCTTTTTAAAAATTAATGGACCCTTAAGAAAAAGAAATTCTTCTTGATACTGATTACATCTATGTTGGGGTACCACACTTGGTTTTGGACACCATGTTTTTAAACAAAAGTTAGAGAAGAGCAACGAGTTACAAATCTTTTTTATAAAATGAGTTAAGAAATGTAAGCATGCACCATCGAGAGACATCACTGTCTACAAGTTTGAAGTGGGGCACTTGTAAAGTGGAAAAGAATCTATTATTCTCAATATTCACAGGGGATAAAACAAAAATAACACTAAAGCTGGCAGATTGGATATTGACTACTAACATGTATATGTTGACAAAGGATTTGCGCAGTCACTAATTTAGGATGAAATGGAGAAGGGGACTAGATATTCCAGACCTCGGCTAAGCTGTCACTTAAACCAGACCTTTTCCTGGTGAAATTTGAGTGCAGGGGGCCATGATGAGGCCTAGGTACTACTTAAACATGCCAAAGCTCCCTCTGCATGTTAGAGTAACTCTCCCAGCAATTTATTTTACAGTTCTGTGAAGTGAATGCTTCAGGGCTTCGAAGACGTGCAAGATTTTCATTTTCTTTAAGATAGTCTTTTGATAAACAGATGTATGTAAATGAGGTTACTCTGACAAGGAAGCTTAGGTTGATTTGACAATGTTTTGTTCTTGACAAATTCATGTTGACTGTTACTTTGGGAGACCCCCAAAATAAATGGATTTTTGGAGGCAGCTAAAAAGTTATTATAATTTATTATTAAGATCTAGTGTTTCAAGTTAATAACCATAATAATTTAATTCTATTCTAGCTCAATATCTTGTAGAAACAAGCAAAGTTTAGTAGTAACAGAGAGAACAGGTTGAGGACAGTACAGTGCTATCATCACAAGTTATATGCACATTTTTTTCCAACAGAAACAGCAGCTTCTTTAAGTTACCAACCATTTTTATGGTTGGTCTAGAGGAGAGTTTTAGGGATATGAATTAGCCTTTAATGAAGTTTAAAGACACCTCTATCATGAGGGCCTTTATTGAAAGTTTTAGATTGTCAACACCCAAATCTGAAAGAAATGTTCAGTTTACAGAATCTGTGCAGAAACAAGAGCTAGCAGATTAAGACGACAATGCACTGTGTTGGAGATGGTGCTAGATAGTCAGCATTCAATTACAAACATATTTGGCAAAAGTTTAATCTAGCATAAATAGGAACAAGGAGGAATTGTGACAGTCTATGCCAAAAGGTCAATTTGTCCAATGAACAGGCCTTGTGGATGGGGGGAAGCAGTAGGTACGTGATAACTTGATTTTAGTAAGGCTTTTGATACTCTTTGCATGACCTCAAAAACAACTAGTGGAATATAGCCTAAATATAAGGTGGGTGCATAACTGGTTGGAAAATCTTTCAGATAAAGTAGTTATCAGTTGTTCATAGTCAAATTATCAGGTGGGGTCCCGCAAAGATCAGTTCTGGGCCAGATTATGATGAATATCTTATCAGTGATTTTTAGATAATGGTTAGAGAGTACACTTACAAAGTTTGTGGATGATACTAAACTGGAATAGGTTGCAAGTGCTTTGGAGGATAGGGTTAAAATTCAAAATGATCTTGTGAAATAGTCTGAAGTAAACAGAATGAAATTTAATAAGGACAAATGCAAAGTATTCCATTTAGGAAGGATCAATAAATTGCACACATACAAAGTGGGAATTGACTGCTTAGGAAGGAGCACTGTGGACGGGAATCTAGGGATTATAGTGGATTACAAACTCATGTGAGCCAACAGTCCCATTTCTCCCCCCCTCCCCGCCAAAAAATCCACATCAGTATGGGATGAATTAGTAGTATCGTTGTAAGCTAGACATGAGAAGGAATTCTTCCACTCTACTTCTCATTAATAAGGCCTCAGTTGGTGCGTTGTGTCCAGATCTGAGCACATGCATCAGGAAAGATATGGAGAAATTGCTGGCTCCTGGATTTTCTTCAACATTACAGGTCCAGAAAACAATGACCTTTGAGGAAAGATTGAAAAAAAATTGCATCTTGTTTAGTTTGGAGAAGAGAAGATTGGGTGGGAATGTAAGGTTTCAAGTATGTAAAAGGAGGAGAGGAAAATTGTTCCAGTTGATCTCTGAGGATAGGAAAAGAAGCAATGGGAGGGAGCAAGGGAGGTTGAAGTTGGACTTAAGGAAAAACTTCCTAACTGTTATGGTAGTCAAAGTACTGGAAAAAATTGCCAAGGGACACTGTGGAATCTTAGTCAAGGGAGGTTTGTAAGAAAAGGTGAGACAAACACCTGTCAGGAATGGTCTAGTTCAGGGGTGGGCAACATTTTTGTCCTGAGGGCCATATTGCATATGAAATCAGCTCATAAAATGTGTATCAGCATTATAGAAAACAGGAATAAAAACCAGTAAGGAAAACAATTAAGTTAAATTGATGTAAACATGATGACAAAGCACTCATGAATCAGCCAGTAGTATATTGTGTTCAAGCAGGCTCTGTTGGGCCTTAGGTTGGACACCCCTGTTTTATGTATAATTCATGTGAACCATGACACTCATGGCCCAAAAGCTAAATTGAAAACACAGTAGTGAGCGTATTCCAGGTTTGCACCTCTATACCAGGGGTGGGCAAAATATGACCTGTGGGTTGGATCCACCCGAGGCCTCGGTACGATCTGCTGCCCCAGCCTGCTCTCCCCAGCCCCCTTCGCCCCCACCAAGCTGGTGCTGTGCCATTCCATGACTGGAGCCAGCCAGGGCTGGCACCGCGCCACCTCCTTTCACCCCCACAGAGGGTGCTGTGGCACACTGGGGGGCGGCGCTGCACTGCCCCCTTCTGACATGCCCCCCCCATGCCCATGTTTCCCTCGCTCCTAGCTCTTTTGCCTCCCAGGCTGGCTCTCCCCCCAAGCTCGCCCACGGTCTCTTCCCCCATTCCCCACTCCACGCTTGGTGCCAAGCTGGCTCTCCATTGCCACTACCAGCCCACCTCTGAATATTATTGCCCACGTCTGCTTCATACACTTACCATGTATACAGTATTCATTCATCGTTCAGTCTCCTTTGGGAACTATGCCACTCTTCCTATTCCATTATGAACACAGTCTTTTTACCCTGACGTTCTGCTTCTGAAAAAAGTCACTCTAATGTACAAACATCTTCTGCCCCACAAAAGGGACAGGGCAAGAAATTTAAGTAATCATTGTTTAATTACCCAATAAAAGCATTGGCCAGATGCAAGTGCTGGGATGGTAATGGACTTTCTCTTCAGGGTGATTTTATTTTGCACATTATCCTTAACAGACACAAAGGAGGAGAAGAATCAATAGTTTTTTAAAATCCAGATCTCCTTTTCCATACAATATCTTGAGGGACATAAGTATTTAAGAAAAAATCAAGTGGCCCTGTAGTTTCTAAGGGGGAAAAAAATTCTTTTTGAAATTGTTCTTTATTATTTAAAGAGAATCCTGTATGTAGATGACTGTGTTATAGACATATTTTCTGTTGGAGTCAAAAAAAAAAAAAAGCTGGTTTTCATTGCAACAGTCTAAGTAAATGGACGAAGACTTGGGGCAGATTGATGCTGTCCGCCATTTTCGGTGGCAGTCGAAGGGAGATGCACAAGTTACCTAAAATAACTTGCATATCTCCCTTTGAGTTCCCTATGCCTAGAATGTCCACCACGGTGAATTGAAAGGAGGGCCTTTCCTTCTGCTAAGAGCTACTCTACTCAGTGGGGGCGGTCTTCAGGGATCGACTTCCTGATCAACTGAGCGGATCTTCACAGACCTGATCAGTCAATCAGGCAGGTTGGTCTGATGGCAGCAATTTTGTCACCATCAGTGAAGACTAAACCTGTGCAAATACATTTGATCCCAAGGATATCTAGTACTGTTTGTTTTTTTTTTCAATAGGATATTATAAAAGAGCTTTAAATTAAAGGATTTCCAGTAAATTGACTGCATCCGTTAACAACATTTTTATCACGTAACTTTCAGCAAATAATATTTTAATCTTCTTACAACCTTGCATCACTCATAATTTTTGTAATATGAAGGTAAAAAATTGTCAAAAACAAACAGGCACCTAGAAAAATGCATTTAAGAGGGAAAAATTTAGTAAATTCAGCATAAACGTCTAAAACTAAAGTGTGATGGCCACTTCTGAAGAGCTGAAATTCTAGTTAGACCAGACTTATAGTTTTTATCTGTACTATACCATTCCCTCCCTTCCCCCCATTCCCTAAGCTCTCTTTAAGGACTAACCTTTAACTTTATATGGCTAGCTCTGAGCCTTGAGAGACTTCAGACTGCATAAGTGTTCATGTACACTGTACTCTATAGATTTCATGCAATGTTCAGAAGGTCACAATAATGAGTTCTTTCCTCCAGGTTCTAGACTGCTTTGTTTTAATTGGTTTTGTTTGTTTTTTTTCTTCATGGATCATATAATTAACAGCATTTATAATCTGTTCTCTTGATTATCATTTAAATAGTAAATATCATGCTCTTCTGAGGTGGATGTCTTTCTAAGGTTTGTTCCAATATAATAATTGAGCCAGTCCTGACCCCACAGGCCAAGATCATATTGGTAACATTAACCTTTAGGCAGTCTGACATTTGATATAAATCAACACCATTCAAATAGACCACTGTTATTTAAAATGCTTCCAAAGGCATATGCAGCTAAATATGCTGTACATGCAGATTTTGAATACAACAGCTAGCTGCTCTTGCTTAGCGTGCTAATCTAGGGTGCTGACAGACATGTAAAAGGGAGCAACATGTCTATTTTTGAAAGTTCACAGCTCACTAAAATGAAGTCCCCAATAGTAGACAGAACTGGTGACTACTTATTTACCTGGCTTGTGTTTCTCTTAATGCTTCACACTTACTTCCTCATGGCTATTTTCTTCTTCAACAGTAATAGCATGTTCCAAAGGGGTAGCCGTTTTAGTCTAGTTCAGCAAAACAAATACTGCGTCCTCAGGCATTTTTAAAGACTAACATATTTATCGCATGAGCTTTTGTGGGAGAAGATCCCACTTCATCTTCAACACGTCTGATGAAGTGGGATCTTCTCCCATGAAAGCTCATGCGATAAATAAATTTGTTAGTCTTTAAAAGTGCCACAGAACTCCTTATTAGTAATGGCAAAATCTCACTTGAAAATAAATATAAAGTCTAAGCTTTCCATTCTCTATTGCACTCCACCCCATTCCATTCCCCTTCCTCTCTGAAGGGTAAGATAAGGTGTTGTCTTTAATAAGATGTTAATTAAATCCGACAGTTTAAATAATGCTGTTATTGGGAAATAGTAAATATAAAGGTGTTGTCCTAACTCTGTTTTTAAACGTAACTGAACCAAACAAACTTTTCATGAAGTAGTCTGGAAAATTAATGATGCCATATAATTTTACCCATCTGTGACAGAATGGGCTCACCCCACGCTGAAGAAGCCCAGCATATTCTATGGGCAGCAGAAGCCCTGACCCTTAAGCCCTGCTGGGCATGCTCAGACCTCTGACCCAGTATAAAAGGGCGCAGCTCAGCTCATTCAGGGCTGGCCAGTGTGGAGGAAGGACGCATGCTGGAGGGTTCTGGATGAGCCCCACATCAGCCTCTGCTCGAGAGCAGGAGCAAACCTAGAGACCTCAGTGGGAAGCAACTGGAGACAGATGCCCAGGAGCTCACTGCTACTGGCGAACCCCAGAATCCCCAGGAGAAGTGGATGGTGACTGCTGCAAGACGGGAGAGAGGACAGCCTGGAGCCCCAAGGAAGAACCTCTACAGCAACCTGAACAGAAAGTAGCTCAGGGAGCCTGGAAAGGGGAACCAGATGGGGGTGATGCGAGATCCAAGCCAGCATGTTTCAGTATGGATTCCCACTGACTCGGTGCCATACCTCGGGCACCAACATGGCCCTGGGCTGGGGCTCAGTGGAGTGGGAGGGTCTGAACCCCCCTACCCGGGGCAGCGCATCCCCTGAGTGGACAGCCTTATAACTGACTCTAGCTACTAGGCTGTGCTGCCCTGACCCCAGAGACATCAGACCAGATTGTGCCAAGACCACAGCATCCCAGGAGAACCCTTGGCACCAAGCAACACATGTTCCTGGGATGCCAGTTTACTAAAAGTCAAATAAGGCATCCATATTTTTCAATTCTTTTGTCACCAGATGCAATCCTTAAAAGCCCTGTTAGATTTCCCCACAATTAAATATTTTAGATTAATTTTCTATGAGTGGTTCTTATCCTTTTTGGTACCGTGACTCCATATTACAATAGAATGGTTTGGGAATCCCTTATTATGATCTCAGGTCTTCCTTCTGTCTAGCCATAAGCAAGGGGAGGATGGCTGTGATCTCTTGGCCCTGTTCATGACCACCATGAAGGCAGTAATCCCTACTTTGAGAACCCATATGTTAGTACAGTGGTTCCCAAACTTAATTGGTTTACATACCATCTTTTTTAAAAACTGTTGTGAAGTCAGAGGGCAGAACATCAAGATTATGTACTACAGTTGGAAACCCCAATGCAAGGAGAACTGAGTACCATAAAAGTTAAATATCTGTCTCTGAGCTATAGATGTGTAATTAATATCTCTAGATAAAGCACAACCCAGAAGGAAGAATTTTTCAGTCTGGCATAGAGGTGAGTAGGGAATGAAAGACCCTCTTCTAGGGTCCTAAAGATTTCTAAGGTGGGGTCAGCCTCATATTTCTTGGAGTTTTATCCCACTTCCAACCCTTGTAATGTCAAAGAACAACCTCCCTGCTCCCCCTGAAAAAAAAAAAAGCGTTTAAAATCTACAGCTGTTTTTATTCCCTCTAGGGAATGCCTCTTATGTTCTTACCCCTGATGCTTGACTCCAGGAGATTCTCTATCACTCTTGGCAATGGTAGAAATTAAATGGCTTTAAAAGGCTGATCTGCGGCAAACTTCTGATTAATTGAAATTTTGAACTCCTGGGTTTACAGTAAATGATAAATGTATAGGAAGTTCTCCAGTCTCAGACTTGCAATGGGAGTCACTAGTAATATGGTAACAGGCCCTGCCAAAAAACACTTCACATAAATATGGGATCGTTGGATCACAGCTTGAGAGAAAGATAAGGCTTCTGGGATCCCCAAAACCTCTGAACAGCAGCTGGGAAGATATTTAACTGAAAGTGAGGGCTAAGGTCAGCAGTCTACAGCCTGCCAGCCCCTCCCTCCCATGAGAAAACAGCCCTTTAGCAGGCTCTCCTTTATTAATCTTCTGTACCTTGATGTGTGGGTGATTTGAAACAAGTTTCTTCATGCTACAAGGCATGGTTGGAGATAGTATAAAGAACCAGAATTCTGTGAGTCATTCCATATTATTTACTGTTGGGGGAAAGGAGTTCAGGGTTTTCATTTGCATGGAGAGTATTTTACATACTCAGCATGCTTAGCTCTTGTTCCCTGCTAAGACCAGGGGAGGCAGCACTTTACCGCCAGGAAAACCAGTTCATGGAGCCACTCATTAAGTCCTGGTTGGGTACTGATTTTATTGCTTTGAGGACTGAGGGCAATTTTGAATTGGGTTGGAGAGATTTTGTAGATATTGTTCCAAAACCTTGATCCTATATGTATGTATGTATTTACAGGGTAAACCTCTTCATAAACTTTAGTCCTGAACAGCTTGAATATTTGTTCTGTTTTTCCTAATGACTGCTATTTTATACTCTTCAGAGGCTCTCCTGAACTGAGGTATGCTCTAGACATGGTTCAAAATTTCATGAGTCTTGAGTCTCTTGCTCCTGTTGGCCCTATTGAAAATCCCAACCTAAACACCCACAGTATTAGACAATGAACAAAAAAGAAATGAGTCTCTTACTATTTAGAAGCTTAGGGTTGGTCTACATAAGCAACATAACGTAGATATAGTTACAACGCAGTTATACCAAACTAATTCCTGGTGTAGACAGCAGTATCTGTCACCTCTCAGGTGGATTAGTTACGACTATCTGCACTGAAGCATAATGGTACAGCTGTCTCAGCTGTAAGGGTAGACAAGCCCTTAGTTTTATTCTCCTGTGACATGTGGAGGGAAAAATAATTGGCAGCTATTCTGTAAAGCAGTGTCTGCTTCTGTTTGACAAAAGTCTTCCATCATCCTCGCCCATTCCTCATTCAGAGGGAGGGGATGAGTTACAGAGTTGAAACTAACGTACTGTTTTCTGCTCACAGCTTCAGTTTATCCATCAAATGACAGAACAGCTGTGTGCTCACATAACTGAAGTCAGGATAGCCCTCTTTATATTTTTTTAAATATTTACAACTTCAAAGCAGCCAGTAAAGGAAGCTCAGAACAAATGCTATGGTTAATTTCATTTATTTACTTCTCAGTGATGGAATGCTTTTAAAAATAAATATTTAAAATTCATGAGATACTCTTCCCTCAATTTAGAAAGGTGTTTGAGATGCCAAATCTGAGGCCTGGAAAAAAATAAAATAAAAAGCCAAAACTCAACCCCTGTCTTAACAACTGTTCTTTAATTGTTCTTCAAAAGCTAGTCTTTGCTCTGTTGAGTGCATGTTGTGCCCATTATGGAGTGCCTGCTGTTTATGAGAAGGCCACATTTATCAAATGCACTCTCGAGAAGAGATGATGTGAACACAGTGTGAAATTATGGCCTTTGCTGTAATAAATATTTACAGTGCTATATGAGCTAAATTGACTTCAGTTTGAAAAACAGAATGTTAATAAATCTATGCCCAGACCTCACTTAGTGTCCTTTCCTGCTCTGCCTTTAAGTGAGATCATTTAACATTGAGACATTTGTAATGAGGGAAGTGCATGTTTGTTGATGGAGCAGTGTTGGGAGAGAGAAAGTGTATGTCTGTGTCCCTCATGTATTTTAATTTGTTTTGCACTAATAGAATAATAAGTCATATGCAATAGCAGGATTTAATATGTTAAGAATCAAAAGGAAGTCTATTAACAAAGATGCAGGATTTTCCCAGTTGATGTAATTGAAAGTGACTGGTCACTGACCTCTGGTTGTGTGATGCTGACAGAATTCTAGAAAGAGTACAAATGGTGGCATTTCTTCAGCAGTTACGTGAATCATCACAGAGGTGCTGTTGCTCGAGAAATGCACTCAGAGGAAGATTCAGTGGCATTAACTCTGCAACTTCCTGTTTTTAATTTTTAGTTTCTAGATTGGGCAAACAAGCCATGTTTCTCTTTTGCTAAACGGTGATGTATATAAAGCAAATAAGGTTCATATGGAGTGAAACAGTTTGCTAAAAATACCAGATACCAAGCTCTTAAGAGTATTTTTGTTTGGGAGGTTGGATCATTTAAGTAAGGCTACAGTAAGAAGTTTGTTAGTGCCAAGTAAGCGTAGTCTGCCAAGTAACTTTTAACCTAAGTGCGTTCAGTATTTTGTTCAGATGTATTGATTTCTAAAATAGTTTTGTTTCAAAATTCTCCTGTTATTGGAAGTGAGTTGGCAGTGCTCCACAGCCTGAAAAGTATGAGTAAATTTACAGAGCTTCCTTATTTTAAGAGTATTTACAAAAACGTGTGCCACTGAAAGGGTTCTGTGTGGGTCAGTAAGGGAGGAAAGAAACACCTCCCCAATCTGTATGCCTTTGAGTTTTCTCCTCATTGTTTTGTCCACCACATATCGGGGTTAGAATCAAGATGTATCAAACACCCCTTATTAGCTTGCTTTTATCTTTGTGTGCTACATAAATGCCAACTCATCAAAATAAAACTATTCTCCAGAACCTTTTTAAAGAATCCTTCATTGACTGCAGTGTAATTATTGGTCAGTACACTTCTTGTCAAGGAAGGAGGTCCGTATTGGACTCCAGGCATGTGAGAATAAGTGCCAAGTCTGCTGCCCCAGGTGCATTCCTAGTTTCATAGTCCTTTCTCATGTTAATGGCCAGATCTCTAAAATGTTACTATACCCTAATACTTCTACCTGGAAATACAAACAAGATTCAGATGGGAACTAAAACAATAGTTTGATTATTTTTGGTCCTGTTGTTGGCAAGTTGTAAGACTTCATCTAAACTAGGATTTGGAACAGGAAGGAAATGAGATAATAGGTCCATCATGGAAAGTTGTGGGGGTTTGTGGGTTTTGTTAAAGTCCAAGGATATCACTTGACTATAGAAAAGCTCTGCCCCATGCAATGAGCCAGTTGGAGACACGGTTGAATAAGGAATGCAGCATGCTAAAAGTTTTCAGGTGGGTTTTTTTTCCTGATAGAATAAATACACTGGCAGGTAACGACTCAGTCTGGACTGGTACACGTCAGGACTGGAGAACTTTCATTTCTATATCTTTATCACCACCATGGAGGCGCCAAACTCTACTGTATCTTTATTTTAACAATGCTGTTTGTTTGTGTGATGGTATTTTTTTGTCTGTCAGGAAATTGTAAATCGAGTTGTTGGCAAGCAAGTCTGCTTTTTGAAATCAACAAAGACTTGACATATGCATTAGGAAAAGAAAAAAGAAATGTTCTGCTTTGGGCAGAAATGTTTTTACTCAAAATAAACCTTAACAGTAAGTATAAGTGGGTTCACAGTGTACTTCAAATAAGATCTCTTTTAATGTATTTTTCTGAGCTCTTGGGAGAAAATGGGTAACAACAATGGTGCAGTTTGCTCAGTCATCAGACTGCCATGATATTGTACTTACTAACTCATTAGTCATTTGGCATCTACAATTCCAGAATGTTCTCAAGCACTGTGAATTTTGTGAAGTGTCACCCCATGCCACTTTCAAGTCAAGAGGAATTCTCATCTACAGAGAATACTAATTCTACCAAAATAAATCTGCTTTGCAGTTCTCTTGGGAGCATTTTCTCTGAGCACCCTTTGTAACACTAGGAGCACGAGTACCCATTAAGACATATGTTAGTAGAGTTCCTTGGCAAATCTTAACTGCTATGTAAGTGGAATAGTGGCAGAACAGAGTCTTATCAAATAGCTGCAGGGCTGTCCCTGGGGGGTGGGCGAACGGGGCGATCGCCCCGCAGTTATGCGGGCCACGCCCCCCCCCCCCCAGCCACACACTTCCCTGCTCCCCGGGCCGGGAGCACTAAGCCCAGCCTCTGGGCTAGCCCTCCCCGCCCCTGGGGCGGAGCAGGTGGCCGGGGCCCGCCTCTGCAGCAGTGGCCTCGGGTCCCCAGCTGGGGCACCGGCCGCAGCAGCCTGGGGTCCCGGTTGCGACCAGCTCCCTCCACCGGCGGCCCCCGCTTCTGGAGCCGGGCCCAGAGCCAGCTCCCCACTGGCGGCCTCAGCCTCCCCGCCTGGGCTGGCTCCCTGGGGGGGTGGAGCTGCCCGCCTGCCCTCCAGCACAGGGGGGCGGGGCCCTGCCTAGGCCAGTTGGCCCTGGACCCCACTACCCCCACGGGTCAAGAATAGCTGAAACACCGTTCTGAGGAGGTTGGTGATGCTGATCTAGAAAATTACCGTTTTTAGCTTTACTGAGGCGAAATTAACCATACTTACAGCCAATAAGATAGTACTTGCTGTAGCCAGCCCCCTATGACCCCCTCCTCCCAGTTGTGGTGTCTGAAGGTTACCGAGCCCCAAATGAGAACCGAATATTTATTATACTAATTCCAGTGTATTCCATTCTAGTTGTATGTCATATTCCTTGCATGCGTAAGCTACAGACTTGTTTTAAGTTAGTCGTCAAAGGTAACCTTTGATAATCAAGATCCAGAAGGTGGCATTGCGAGTAATTAAACAGGGAACGGGGATTCAGTAGACTTCTGTTCCTTTACCTGCACTGCTACCGAGTTGCTAAATTGGCTTCAAGGGCTTATCTCCCCACTTGTAAACCTGGATTGTTTCTACTATCCTATCTTTTCGTACAGTTGTTTAGAGATCCTCTGATGAAAAGCTCTTAAGGGCTGTGTGATAGAAATTGCAGTGCTCTTACATGTACTGTACCAACATTAACAAGTGGAATAGTTTCTGGCGCTCAGATAAGAACGTCTTATTTCTTGTTCTTGACCTCTTACCAAGGTCAATTACAGAATGAACTTTAATATCTGATCTTTTACTTTTTGCTCCACTAGCACAGGGGTGGACTTTTTAGAAACAGACCTATTTGACCAAACTAATCTGATTCTATGACCAAAAGTGTAAAACAAAACAAAAACAAAAAACCGTCAACCTTTGATGTTTCAGAAAATGCAATTTCCATTATTGCCACCGTATAACTCTACTGTTTAGAACTGGCTGAGGGATGCCAAACATAGGTGGCCATTTTGCTGATGTAGAAACATAAACATTTTTTCTTCAATCCACATGTTTTAGTTATTGTTTGTGTGTGTCCGTCCCTGATTCAGAGTTAATTATACTGAGCTGAACTTTCATCCAATGTTTTAGTAGTGCATTTGCTCTCTGCTTTATCCAGTATCTTCTTGAATTTTGCTATGCATCCTTCTCTAGGTTTTCAGAATAGCCAAGCTTTGTGTTCCCCTTAAGGCTTTAATCTTGGATGCTGTGGGAGCTGCTGATGGATCAGTATATTTTCAGAATGGTAGAAGCAAAAACCATTAAGTGTTTACTGCAAGATGGATTCTAAATGGTGAGTTGATTTGTTCCTACGTTTAGTAGGAGCATCTGCCTTCATCTTGCCCTTGGGACATCACTGCTTCTGTGCTGAAATGGGAAGGCTGGGAGAAGGGTTAATAGACTTCATTCCACTCACATTAACCCTGGAAATGGGTTGCACAGAAAAAGGAGCCCGGCCTTAGTGAATTCCAGAGGTGTCCAAATGTCCAACCATAAATCCTGGTGGAAAAAGCCATCTCTTATGTATAGAGAGAAATGGAACGAATATGTGAGAGTGCAGGGTTTGAATATTCAGTGTGAATCTGGTCTTCAAAAATGTGGCCACTTCTCCAAGTCAAGCCTTACAAGTTTGTTTTTCTTTGTCTGTTTTAAATTCATTTTGCAGTCAGGAAGCAGGAATCAAGTTTTGTTTGCTTTCTTTTACAAGGAAGTTTATTCATGAAAGATACAAATAAAATGCAATCCTTCAAGGCTCCCCAGATGGAGAGAATTCCAGCAACTGAAAATATGCAGCTTTTGTCTCCAATATTTTAGGAAAATGTATGCAGACTGTAAATAATCACTCTTTAGCAAATAAGAGGAGGGGCTGTAGAAATTTTATTTCTTTTCCCTCTTGCTTGACGGCACTAACGTCCAAAAGTATCCACTGTTCAGAAAAGCCTGTGATTTTTATTTTAAACTACAATTTATCACTAAGCCAGCAGAATTATTCCTTGTTCTGCCTTAAACCTGACTTACTGACTGGCTTGTCCCAATTGGATGATGTCAGGAGACTCTAGTCTATACATCATCAGTTAAATAAAACTGGACTCACCGGTTACTATCTCCTTCGGCAGGAAGTTAAAGCAACTCATCCTTTCTTATTATGGTACTTTGCAGTTATGACCTTCCCCTCCACTTCTGCTCTGATTACATCTTGTGCCTCCATATACTTTTCTGTATTTTCTTTTTTTCCTTACATGATTTGCTTCATATAGTCTTTCACACATCCCTGTAGGTTTACAGTACTGTCTACCATACATGCCCATTCTTTTTTAAATGCAAATTTTTGTTTGCATAGCCATCCTGTGATCTTCCTAATAATATCTTTGCATCTTCTTGCACACAAGCTGTGCCATACTTCAGTCATCGGATATTGACCATAAGCTGGATTTCAGAGGTCATGGCCAAAACTTTTAAAAGTGACTAATATGTTGGTGGCGCTAATTGTTGGTTGACCAAGCTGAGATACCTTCAAACACTTAGAGGACAAGTGCTCAGCATTTTGTGAAAATCTGGTGCCCTCAAATTTTCTCAAGTTGGGTATCCGAATACTGAAGCAAAATCACTCCTGAAAATTTAGGACCCCCTAGCTTTTTAAACACAATCTGTAGCAAGCAATATAAATAATACAAGATTGTGAACTCTTCACCTGAAATTGAAAAAGCAGTTAAAGATCTAGACATCTGGACAATTACTGTCTTGCTTGAGATGCTTAAAGAGATACAAAGCCACATTGACCTCTTCAGTAAGGAATGAAAAATGGTAGCAAATTCAGCAACTTCCTTTTCTCTTTCTTGGTTCCTTTTTTTTAATTATTATTTGCAATTTAAATGTTATTCTTTGCTAAAAGCCTGCATCTGTTCACCATATAGACTGTAACAAGCTTGAAAAAAATTGTCCAAAGAGAATTTCTCTCAGCACTTTGTATTTAAAGAATCTGAGAACTTCACTGTAGATGAAGATACCAAAGTTTCAGTCTTTAAAAGTGCCACAGGACTCTGTTTCTCTGCGATAGACTAACACGGCTACCCCCTTTGCTGTGATAGACTAACACGGCTACCCCTTTGGAACTTGACAGGGTTTCCATATAGACTAGAGGAAGGGTAAGATCAGAGTGAATACCTGAAGAATTTTCCCACAAATATTTGCTTGAATAATTGAATTTGCTTTGCCTGTGTCTAGCTCCTTAATCAATTTCTGCCGATATTTAAGGAAATAAATTTGCAAGCAGGGTTATTTGTGGAAAGAGTAAATTTTATTTAACTATTTATATTCACAGTGCAAACTTAGAACAAGTAAATGTAAAGATTCATGCCAGAAACCTGGATGGTGACTAAGGCCTGGTTTCTACTGCTGTGCTGGGTTGACGGTAGATACACATTCTACAGTACATAGCTTGCGCATCTCCTGTCGACCTACTTATCCTCCCTTACTGTGGTGGCTACACTGAGCTGTGTTGACAGGAAATTGCTCTCCATTTGATGCAGTGTTACTGTTTTCTGGGGGGTGGAGTTCCTGCATCGAACAAAGATCACCTCTGGGATCGATTGAGTAGGTCTCCACTCAGTTGATCCTGCTGCGTCGATACATGGAGTCCAATGCAGCAATTTCAGTATAGACAAGACTTCAGATGTCAAAATATTAACTATCTGAAGCAACTACAAACTGAGAATTATTTATAGGCATTCAGCACGTATTTTCAAATAAATGAAATAGTAAAGAAACGCTAGCTGCTGACAGAAAACTAGCAAACAGGTAGAACCTTTTGATTTATTCACTATGCGTTATTCTTAGTTTTGATAATATTCACTTCGTATCCTATGTTTTTTCTTATACATGCAGTTTACATGTGCACATTTTCCCTTTCCTCCCCAAAGCCGCCACCTTAATTTAGTTTGATACATCTTCCCTCAAACTTACAAAATGAGATTTTTTTTTATTCATTCACTGCATGCAAGATCCTTGGCATCCATGTAAGTCATGGCATGCGGAGGTGTACTGTAAGGCATGCACCAGTGAAGCGCTGCTTTTAGATATTGGGCTGCATTTTGCAGCCTGAAGGGGCTTATTCCCCCCTCCCTTACTGCTTCTTTCTCTGAAACTTTTTTATCTAAATAAATCAAAACTTTTTTATGCACTTGCGTATTTTTGTTGCAGTTGGCTCGGTCCCTTATGCAAACAGAATCTGGCTGTAAATTATAATGTCACTGATTTAGCCAAATTATTGCTATACAAGACTTTATGATTCTGACAAATAGTGTCCAAATGAAAACAAGCCAAATGTGTGTGTTCCACGTTTTCTAATCTTGGGTAGCTATGACCTAATTGTATATCTACAGTAATGTTTGATTCTAATCATTTGCAAACACAAATGGTAAGTAACAGTTAGCATGGATTTGTTAAGAACAAATCATTTCAAGTCAACCTAATTGCTTTCTTTGACAGGGTAACAAGCTTTGTTGATGATGGGGGGGGGGGGGGGGGTAGACGCAATATATCTTAATTCTAATAAGGCTTTTGATACTGGCACACATCACCTTCTCATAAACAAACTGGGAAAACACAATCTAGATGGAGCTACTATAAGATGGGTGCATAACTGGTTGGATAAGCACCCCCAGAGAGGAGTTATCAGTGGTTCACAGTCAAGCTGGAAAGGCACGTTGTGTGGGGTTCTGCAGAGATCGGTTCTGGGTCTGGTTATATGCAATATCTTAATCGGTGATTTAGATAATGGCATAGAGAGTACACTTATGAAGTTTGTGGGTGATACCAAGCTGGAAGGTGTTGGGAGTGCTTTGCAGGATAGGATTAAAATTCAAAATGATCTTGACAAACTGGAGGAAGAGTTTGAAGTAAATAGGATGATATTCAAGAAGGACAAATGCAAAGTATTTCACTTACGAAAGAATAGTATTTTTTGTTTGGTTGTGTGCATATTTTTTCCCATCAAAAGTATGTTGTACGTGTTATACTTGTGAAATATGCCTGTGATGAGAGACAAGTGGGGAGAGTACAGTGAAGGGGTTGAGTTTGGTGTCCATCCAAGCTGCAGAATAAAGACAAGATCATTAATATATAGGTCTGAGCCATGTTTTAAGTAAAAGTAGTGTTGGTAAATAAACACTAAATTCAATCACAGACAAAACAGTAACATAAACCACTTCCAGTATAGGTCACTAGGAATTATCACCCACCAATTGTTGTCCTTTATTAACTTCTCCATAGAACCTTTTGTACAGTATTATTTATTTATCCTTAGTCTGCACAAATATGGTATGTTCAGCTTAGTGGAGTATAGTATTGCTGTTCAGATGTCCTCTACCAGCAACATCTGCAGAATTGTCATTTACCTCCTCTGTCCTTTATAATTGGTATTACTGGGGTGCATAGGAATCCTAATTGCCGGCCAACATCCCATGGCATGCAGCTCTGTACAGACCATGTTTTAATGGGCTGATGCCCACTTTGATTTTGGCTTTCTTTAAATATTAAAGCTACTATCCACAGTGTAAATTCTTAAATACAGTAGTTAGTACTTGAGGGTGGGAGAGGAGATTTTGTTTAATTGTTTTGATCCTAGAAAATCTATTGTTTTCCTCATCAAAGACTAATTGACGGCAATCAAACGGTTAGAAGAACCTACCAAAAAACTACTTACTGCTGGAGTTTTGGTTTCTTTACGGTCGCTAGCATGCTTGCTAAACTGCCTCTGCATCTCTTACTTGGTGTGGTTTGAAATTAGCTTGAACCACCTTTGTCCTGTTGGTTTTGGGTTGTACTCCACAGTCCACACCTTTTGTTCCTGAGAATTGTGCATAGCAATCAGAAAGCAAATTCCTGACCAAAGTACTCATCAACTTGTGATGGAGAGGCATTTTCTAGTAAGATCATTCGGAAAACTGTGTGTGTCTCATTCGCCTTTGCAGGCAAATTGCACATGCTGTACACGAAGTATTCCAGTTTTTAAAAGCCCCTTCCCTCTCCCTCTGCTTCCCATCTTACTCCAAGTCATATGGCATACCCCAGTCAGACCACAGGGATGCCTATTAACAGGACAGTGTGTAAATCCTGAAACCCCAGACCTGTGTGAAATGGTTGAAAAGAATGCAACTGGTGCTGGGTTCTCTGTAAAGTTAGCTGTTGAGTGGGTCATTAGTGGCTGGCAACTTCTACAATTTACTATTTTGCCCACAAGCAAGATAATGCATAGTGAATAGCAAAACCAAAAATTAGAGTATGGTTATATAAATGACTCACAACTCTCCAATAATTTTGATCTCTCAGTAACTTATTCAGGGTAGATGTGTAGCATAAGTGTTAATTTGTTTCTGCTTGAGGGTCAGTCCAGGCCTCACTGACTAGAGGTGGAGTCTTCCCACTGACTGAAGTGGGTCCACGATTTGGCCGTTAGTTTAGAAGCTGATTAGGAAATGATGCATGCAGTGTAATGATGCTGGCTAGGAAATGATGCATGCAGTGTATTTTCTTAGTAAGAAGTCCTCCAGAACATGGAAGGAAAATGCTTTTAGCCATCATGCGTTATTCACTTTGAGACCAGCATACTTGGGTAATATTTACGGGAGTTGAGCGATGCAAAGAGAAAAGCTGAGCCATTGGCTTACCATCGCTAACAGAGGGGAGATGTTAACAAAATCAACTCAGTGTAAATTCTCTTTCAGTTTTCATCTGGCTGCCAGTAAAGGACATGCTGAGTGCCTCAGAACTATGATAACACATGGCGTGGATGTGACAGCACAGGATGGCACAGGTACGTTACTATGAGCCTTTGCTAACAAGATGGTTTTATGTAAGAGAAGGTTTAGGCTTAGTTTACACAACAGAGTTTTGCTGCTTGTATCTAAAAGGAGTGTGGGGAAAAAATATCATGGCCTCAGCCGACATAGCAATGTTAACAGAAAACGTCAGTGTAGGCACTGGTATGTTTATAGGGCTTCTCCTGGCATATAGATAATGTCATTCAAGAACTTAGTGCAGTTCTACCAGCAGAACGTGCTGTTGGCACAGCTGCTTATGCTATTCTGACAAAGGCTTTGTAGTACAGAGAAAGCTAGAGTCAGGCTCTCAAAATGAGGGGTCTGTAGACCACACGGCATATGCAAATTGGCAGCTATGTTGAACAAACGCGGTGACTGCATGCACAAATTGTATTTATTAGGCACTTTACTGCTCATTTGCATGCATCTGTTAGCAGTTTGAGAAAGCAATTGCAGTAATTGTGCATGCTGACACTAACGCATTCACTGTTGAGGTGCGTCTACACTTGTAAATTAAGTCGATTTAAGCTTGCTTAAATCGACTTAATTTACCCTGTGTCTACACTCCACTTAAGTCGACTTAAGCAAGCTGTTTAAGTCGACTTAAGGAAAATAAAGTCAACTTAAGGAAAATTGTTGACTTTATTAAACCTCCTTTTAATTCGACTTTAGGCTTAAGTCGACTTTCTAAAGTCGACTTAAGCCAGTGTAGACCTGGAGTAGCCCTAAGTTGACTTAGGGCTCTCCAGGACTCCCCCACGGCTCTCCTTGCCAGGGGGGTAGCACAGGGAGAGCCTGGCATGTCCCTCCAAAAGGCACAGCAGAGCCCTGTCCACCCTGCCCCGATGCCCTGCCAGGGTCCCTGTTCCCCTTTGCTCCATTGTACCCAGGTACAATGGGGCAAAGGCTAAGCCTCCTGGCACTGGACAAGGGGTTTTCCCCCTGCCACCATGGACCTGCCCAAGGTCCCCCTAGCCCCTAGAAATTGACCTAGGCGTCCAGTGTGGATGTTCTAGGTCGATGTTTTAAGGTCCCCCCCTAAGTCGACTTAAAATTTAGGTGTAGACATGCTAAGTCGACTTAAAGTGGACCTAAATTTACAAGTGTAGACATAGCCTTGGTGCCTTAAGTCACATCCCCAATCATGAAAATTTCAACACCAGGGTTAAAATTAAACATGCTAGTTAGACTCAAGACTATGGAATAATCCATGTTTCTGCAACATAAACTTGTTTTGTTCATTTCATTTCTTTAGGCCTTTGCATAATGTAGCTAGAGATTGTTAGGCTTTACTTATATGTGCATCTAAATTATTAATCCCACTAATTATACTGGACTTGCAGCAAGGCGTTTCCGGAGGATTAAAAACTAATTTGCAGGACCAGATTCCACAAAGCAGAGCTCAGAGCTATTTACCCTGAAGTGTTTCAGTCCTCAGGAAAATCCCTGTGCCTTTTATTGTTAATATTTTAAAGGGAAAATTGAGGGGAACTGAGAGAGTTTTTAGTTAGACTATAGTTACAGATATGGTTTGGTTATGGTGGCCACAGATTCCCTGACTACACAGGATCTCTGTGACTTCTGGGGGAGGGCAGGAGCAGCTGTCAGCCTCTGGAGAGCTAATCGGGCAGCCAGCCTGTTGGAATAGTGGGGCTGGAGCAGCTGAAAGCTCCAGTAGTTCTGTTCTTTTCCTCCCCCAGCCCCTCCCCCAGGGTATTTTTTGGTGCCAGTCAGGGGGAGGTTGCAGCTTCATGAATTTTTGTTTTTAGATTCATAGACTTTAAGGTCAGAAGGGACCAGTACGATCATCTAGTCTGACCTCCTGCAAAATGCAGGCCTCAATGCCTCACCCACCCACTCCAGCAATATTGCCCATGAGCTGTCCCTGGCTGTTACTAAAAATACCCATGACAGAATCTTAACCTTAACTGTGCTGTTACGCTTAGGGTAATTGCAGAAAGAATACCCCTTAACTTGCCAGCCCAATTGCCTGAATGACCCGTCAGTAATAATAGGCTTTAAAAGGCTCTCTCACAATAATAGGCTTTAAAAATTGGGTGGACTAGGTCCATTTCTGACTACAACTCCTATATGATGTGTTAGCTTCCTTGGACACAGCAGAATCTTTATCACATGTGTGAGGTGCTCCATGATTGCTGGGGACAAATTCAAATTACACATGTAGAGCAGGGAGAGTGATTAATTTAGAAATCGCACCAGGTATAAAATTAGACCCAAACTTTTGTCATTTTATTATCCTGTTTCAGGGCTAACTAATTCACTCGTGGTGAACAGCCTATTCTCTTCTGAGCTTCAAACTGATGTTTGTTTCGTTTTGAAGAAATTTCCCTTTGGTAGGCCTTTCTCATCCTCTGTATAGTGCCATTGACCACACAAAGCATCTGACGAAGTGGGATTTTCTTCTACGGAAGCTCATGCGATAAATAAATCTGTTAGTCTTTAAAAGTGCCACAGGACTCTGTTGTTTTTCTGCAATAGACTAACATGGCTACCCCTTTGGAACCTGACCATACAAACAGTGGTTCTTGAGTATCAGTGTTTGAGTACTGACTCTTGTCTGCTTCTTTCTCCTTTTCATAGTTAATATACTCATTAACTTTTTTCTTTCTGACTTCCCTGTTTCGTCCAGGGCTATATGCATAAAAGCTGAGGAGCTATTATAGTTTTTGGTCTTGTTCCTATATACAGTATTGCATGGTTAATAAAATAGTATTGAGAACTCACAAAAAGAGTGTATGTCTCTAGTGAGTGTGTTAGTCACCCACTGTGCCTGTCTGCACATCATACAAGTCTTTTATAGCTGCAGCTAGGGTTCTACATCTTCTGCTCAAGGGGTAGCAGCTCCTGCTTTTAGTTCTGGAGGTCTCTGGCTCATTCCCAAAATAGCAGCTGTCTCAAAAGCACTTGAACATACTTGTGCAGGAACTCTGGAAAGCTCTAGGGGAAGCTGAATGCCTTTATAAGTTCAACAGGATATTGCTTGTTTTCTATACTTTTGACCCTATATTATACTCTATGTAGGATATTTTAATATGCCCATCTCTACTGTGGTATCTCAGCTGTGGTGAGCTCAGTATTGCTTTTTAAAGAAACAAAACTTATACGCACAGCCTCTTTCCCTTTGATAAGAAACCATGATCTGAGATGGCCAGACCAAATACACTCTAGTTGATATTCTGCCCAGATGGATTCTTGCAAAAGGTTTGCATGGCCTCATAAGTGCAGGATCATAAACTGGGGTTATGTTGTGACACCTGAACTAAACCAGTAGTTTCTGTTTTTGGAATCAGTTAATTGTCTTCAGTCTGGTGTGGAGTTGTCTTTTTGCCCCAACCCCTCTTTGATACTGTTGGGATAAAAGCAGATGAAGCAATGGACAATCTCACCTTTGTTGCACTGCTCATAAGTATCAGTATTTAAATTGCTTTGTTTTTATTAATTTAGGGCATAGTGCTTTACACCTTGCTGCAAAGAACAGCCACCTTGATTGTATCAAGCGGCTTCTCCAGGTAAAGTAAAACAAAACTGAGTTTTAAATCTCTTTAGCATGTTTTCACTGGTTCTCTTTTTCCACTAGCTTTTTCACTAGCTCTCTAACATATTTTCACTAGCTCCTCTGCTAAATGCAGATCTTTTAAATTGACTGCTTGTTCCCCTTACTCATTTGCCCCAGAATCCTGCATTCTTGATGCCCCTCAGCTTTTTGGCCCTCCTTCCCTGGTCTCCATCCCCTGTCTAAATGAGTGAAGAAGATTGAAGTATCCTCACGGAGGTGCTTGACTTTGGAGCTTCCTTTCCCCAGCCCCATACGCTCGTGTCTGACAGTCTCTGGGGTGGAAACCATACAGATAGCAAGATCTATATAATTTCCTGCTCTTTTTTGATTATGAGCGAGGAAATCCACGTGACTGGCATGGGAGCCCTCATTGCTCAGGTAGATAAATTTGCAATGGAGAAAGTGACTGTGGTTGTGACACTTGGCTCAAAGGAGAGGAATAGAGGAATCGTGTCTAGAGTGAGCCATGAGTTGGGGGTCAGTGGAATGGACCTTGCAGAGGGAGAGGGTTAGCGGCATTGAGGGAAGATGGCAGAGAGAGTAGCAAAGATGGTCAGCAGAGGAGAGAGTGAGGAGTTGGGAATTAAGGCTGGTGCGGATGGGACCTGAGGATGGGCAGCAGTGGAGACAAGTGTGTGATGTTAAAGGAGACAAGAGAGTCATTGGAAAGAGAGAATTTGGATATTGAGAGATGGGACTTGAAGTTAATGACTTTTCTAAGAGTCCCAATTACAGTCTAAACAGTGACATCCAGCTATCGCTTGTCATGCTGCACAGAGTAATATGTTAATTCACCTATCGAAGGGTTATGTGGGTGGGTATTAAAGTACCCATTTATTTACTCAACTGCTACAGCAGCTCATTGCTTCACTGGTTATGCATCATTCATCTCTTTGTACGCAATTAGAGACTAGCATTTTGTTACAAATGAAAAAAAAGTTAGCATTCTCCAGTTTGTTCATGCTCTGATCTATTCACACCTCTTTAGTCTAATGCATAATATTAAAGTTTTATATGCTGAAAAATGCCTTGTTAAAGGACTGTAAGATTTATTACTTTAACTAGGTATGATGGTAAATGTATTAATAGAAAGCCAGGATTTTAAAATTAGTCAATATTGGCTTTTTTGAAAAGTCCATATGAAGACAGATAATCGTATTTATTACCTTAATAGGCACTTCATTGAACATACTTACAGATGAAACATATATTTTCTTTAACAAAGACTGTAAATAATGTAGCTAAACTGCATTATAAAATGAGTTCTTGGGTTTTTAAAAAATATTTGGAGGTGGCTTTTTTGTGAGTACTGTTCACCCAAGACAGTCAGGTAGAGACTGTTTTGAATATATAGTTTTCTTTATTCTTCAACTTTTGTTCTTCATCATTGGCCAGGAGGGCCATGGGGTCATGTTTTCCCCAATGAATGTTGTCTTTCATCACTAAAATATAGATGTTTCAGCAAAGGGGATGCATACTAATGTAGTTGAAATTTATCCAGAAGAAGGGTATACCTTCTAATGATCAACCCAGGATTTATTGTTTTTTATGGACTGGGACTGTATTGGTGATTCACAAAGCTAGTTGTCCCAAGAGGGCATCCCTCTGCACTTTGTAGCAAACAAATGCTTTGTGTTCTTGTATTTCTCACTCAGTATTTTTTGTTTGTTTGTTTTTTGTTTTCTTTCTACAGTCTAAATGCTCAGCAGACAGCATTGACAACTCTGGGAAAACAGCTTTACATTATGCGGGTAACTTTTCTATTGAAAACGTATTATTCATTCTCTTACATTACATTCATTCATTCATTATTCATTCTCTTATTATTCATTCTCTTACATTGAATTATTATTCATGAATAATGAATATTTTTGATAATATGAATTATTATTCATTCTAATAATAATAATATGAATAAAATATAATAATATGAATTATTATTCATTCTCTTACATTCATTCTCTTACATTTGCTGTAGAGCATTCTCCCCTACAGCAAAGCTCAATAAGTGCTAATCAATTGATCCAGTAACATCTCTTACAATTTTCATGCTGTGATTGGAAAAGTAGTCAGTACAACAATAAGCTGTATTAAACTAGGCTTTGCTTCTGTTTCCTCATAGAACTAGATTTCCTTCATTTCTCTTTTAATTTATTCTTGTTGGTAGTTTCTTGGCATTGTTTCAATGTCTCTGCATTTTTAAAGTTACAACAAACACATTGCTTAAATCAGTGACATCTCAGTTTTACTAATTGTTAAATAAAGTAGACAACTGTCATGTGTCCAGGTGGCTGGTAGACTTCTGCGTTGCTATACTTTAAACAAGTGACTCAAACATATTTCATTTAAAATCTTCAGTTAACAGGCGCACTTATGAAAGTGCCTGGGGAAGAGATGCTATAATGTATTACGGGTCAGGTGGTTCAGGTTTGGGGGCAAAAAAATCTCTCATGCTACTCTGGACTGTGATTACTTGTTTTATTTTAAAATATAACCTGCTTTTCACAATTCATACTCTTTGTATTGTGCCCTTCTGCTTGGACTGTTGAAAGAGACAAATCAATTTGACTTGCTATTTCTCAGCCACTAGCATGATGCAAGTAAGACAGGACAATGTCTAAATCCATTTGTGTGTCCTTTTTCGTACTTTTCTAAAGGGAACCTCTAGTTTTTTCGTTGACTGTTTGAATGAATCTTTTTTATGATCTCACCATTACACACTGGTAATGGAAAGGCAATAGATTTTAAAAATGGGTTTAATTGACTTATACTTTTTTTTTCAGCTTCATGTGGCTGCCTTCAAGCAGTTCAAGTTTTGTGTGAGCACAAGTGCCCAGTTAATGTCAAAGATTTGGTATGTACTATATCTCATTGAACACTTTAAAATAGTTTACCATATCTTAATCTGGCAAGCTTCTGTTACAGAAATTCTGAGGAATGCGTTTTCTAAAATCTCATCTCCTTTTGGGTAAAGTTCAGAAAGAGAAGTACTTCACCATCTGATGTATAAGAGACTAAATTTGCTGGTCATGAAGCTGAAGGATTAGTGCTAGTGGCCAGAAATGGGCATAAACCTTGATTTGAAGCCCACTGGAATATGTTGGAGTTTTTCCGTTGACTCAGGTGGGCTGTGGTTGAGGCCCATCATGTGGACAAGTCCTGACCAGCATCTCTCTTCCTTCTGTTACCATATTATTTATTTCTCTTTCTATTATCTTAGCCCTCAAAGAGTTTGTAGCCCAAGTATAAGACAAGGAACAACAGATGGATACAGATGGACAGGAGTACAAGGAAAGAGTGAAAGAGGAAAGAGTCAGCATGATAAGCTGTGGTGTCAGCACACCAGCAACCTAACTATTGTCGAGCTTTTTATAGGCTTCATGGCTGATTAAATCTTTGAGGAGATTTCAAAGGGGATAATGAGTTAGTTCTGAGGATTATTGTAGCTCTGGGTCCACCATAAGAAGATGGACAAGCTGGGCTGTACTAAGGCTGATTTTTACGGTGGTTTTATGATATACAAAGACAATATTGGATTTGAACTAGTCTTCAGAAGTTAAAAGCCAGATGTCTAATTCATTGCACTAATTATCCTGCCAAGGAAGGATTGCTGGAAAACAGCTAAAGACTATCCCATCTGTAATGCAGAAAATCCCTCTTCCTTTATAGAGAGAAAATGTATCAAATGAATGCCATGTGCCAACCCTTCTCTTTTCGCACATTTATAAGGCGAAGATAGCAGCTACAGTGAGCCCGTGCGTGTTAAATGTATCTTGAATTTGACAGAGTGAATCAGCCTTTGTGAGGCACAGATTATTATAATTATTTATTATATATATGTGTCTTTATAAAGCACAGTCTTGACTGCAACCTTGTGCTTACCCCACTAACACAGAGCCCGCTCCACATTTAACTAGTACATACACATCAACACTGAATACGGTTGTTGTATTTGGAGTAAAGGTTTTGCATTACAATATTGGGAAGACTGATATTCCGTTTTCCTTCTTACTAATTGGAAGTGAAGGAAGCTCTTTGCCCTAAGGCAGACAGGACATCTGTCGTAGAGCATCCAAACCACTGGACCATCCTTGCTCTCTAAATCCATAGAAGCATTGTGGATGGAATCTACTTTTGCTGGCTATGTTCTGTATATCCTCAAGGCTTCAGAGGCGTTAATCTATATTAAGTAGCTCCCATGAAATGTGCATAGACAACACAAATCACAAAGTTGCATCCAAGCTTTTGAGGTCCTCCTAAAAAATTGTGTCTTGCATGAAAAAAGCCTGATTGCAGCATTCTAGAGTTCAGACATAAATCCAGCATAAAAATACTCATCTCTAAACTCACTGTCATTTCTCCAGTCAGGAATACTTCTTCCTGCTCACCTGCTGCTCCTGGTACTGGATCTGTCACAAAACATAGACCTAGAATTTGTCTCACTTAAAGATTACCTGGTGCAAAATCTTATCTTTTTGATTCTGTGTACCTAGTTAGTGTTTAAACTCGCCACTTCTTGTGGTAATATTTCTTAAGAAATTCAATGATTTATCTGGGACCTAAGAGATACTGTGACCTACTGCAGAGTTAACTAAAGAGAGGATGGAGAACAGAGAACCAACAGCATTCCTGAAGCTGTACTGACTGGTATCTCTGCATATGCTCAAACAAAGGATTAAATTAAACCAAGCTAAATTGCCACTTGTTTCATAACAAACAAAAGAAGAAAAGCCCATTGTTTGATGGAGTCAGTGTGTGGGATGTTGCCTTTATAATTCATGCTCTGTAAAAATGGGTCATAGTTAAAGTTTAAATCAACTGGGTCATTTGTTTTTTTGGATAGATGGATGGATTCATTCATGTTCATAGTTTCTTAAATGTGTTCCTAGGATGGGAATATACCTCTGCTGCTTGCAGTACAAAATGGACATGCTGAGGTATGCAGATATCTTTTGGATCACGGAGCAGACATCAATTCTAGGGACAAAAATGGAAGGTACAACAAAGTAGCAATGCTGTATTCATGATTTCCATGATATTGACATTAAGAAATGAAGTTTTTGTCCAATGCTCCCCAGAACTGTCATTAATAGTAAACACTGACAGTTGTATAAGAGGTGGTAACCTAGCTGTGAGAGGAAGCTGTGTGGCATGTGTGGAGAGTTGTGATTAAAAAAAATAATTGAAAGGTTAAATATATAGGGCCAGGGCCAAAGGGCCCCTTTAAGACCATCTTCAGACTGGTGTAAAATAGGAGCAAATCACACTTTAAAATTCCTCTTACAAGAATCTGGCCAATAATGTTCAGACACACTCTTTTGAAAGCTGCATGTCTCTTTCCACTGGATTTTTTTCTGTATCTGACTTGAGTTCACATCTTCAAGTTGGCTTCAGGAAACTACAAGACATGTTCCTAGAAGGCTTTCTCCTTTGTAAGAGACCATGAATGACAGACAGACAGATGATCAGATGCTGGAAACTGCAAGAGAAGACACAACAAGGACCCAGTGATGAAAATGCTGGCTTCTATAGCTGCACCATTTAGTAATGCGTTGAATTTATAGGCTCCTGATTTATCACAATTGATTTTTAAAGAAGAGCATCCCAAGTTCATTTTTCCACCATTTTTTTCCTACAATTTTATTGATGGAATTTAATTGTAAAAAAAAGTCTGAGCTGTTTTGTAAACCAGTATTTAAACTGCCAGAACAAAATGAATGGCTAAAGAGATCGTGTATTTACATATTGTAATGCACAATAAGATGATCTAGAGCATTTTATTATTCCTTGGAAACATATGGGAAAAATAAGACTTAGCCCTTACTTTGGACTGATACAGTCTAAGTGAATTAGAGCAGTTTTCTTTCTGTTCTCAGGTTTTCTGAGAAGAAAACTAGCCTCTTTGTCCAGTTGTTCAATTTGAATATACTAGTCCTTGTTTTGAACCTACGATGCTGTCCACTGTGAGAGATCTCTCTAACGTTCACTCATAAGCTTTCTATTGACTATGTGGAAACCTTGAAAGTTCATTGTCCACTTATGTGAGAGCATTTCACTCTTCAGTAGACAGCAGTAGTTCCATTCCTACTCTTTTTAGAAAACAATAACAGTGAATAGAAGGGAAAAAGATGGTACTAAGTGGGAAACACTGCTTTTCTTTCTGCCCTCTCCTCCTTGTACGAAGACTGTCTCAACATTTTGTATCTCCACAAAATCAGATGTGTGTATCACTAACTTATATGAGCTCTCTTTTTAGAAAGTATAAGAATTTGGGGTTGTCCAACTTGGATATCTTCTCCAAATTCCAATTGAGCAGTTACACAGCCCATCTAAAATCATCTCTGCTTTTTCACTTGAATACAATATTCTTTGCTTTTGTCCCTTGCACAGCTATTTAACACACAGTGGTGTAACTGCACATTCTCCACCATGTTTCTGTCCCCAAGAGGTGACTGACTTTCCGTGGTGGGTGCTATAATAATTTGACAAATATGGAAGGAAACAATGCATAGCGTTTCCCATGGTTCTTGTCTGATTCTTCAGAGCACAAACTAAACACCACCTATCTATAAGACATGTTTTCAGGCTGATGGTGGAATATTTTGCACAGAAAGGTAAAAAATGTTGATGTGCAGTAAAATCCTTTTGATAAACAAACATGTCCCTCTTTTCATCCCTGCAAGTAACTTGGAAGGATTTTAAAAGGGAGAGAGATTCTGCACGTTGATCTAAAGTTTTTTTTTTTTTTTTAAATCTTGGATTTTATGGATGTTTGTCTGACACCTTATATTCCCCTCTGACTCCCCCCCGGTCATGTAACTAAGCTATATCCCTTAGAGTAGAATCTTCACACTTAGGCTCTGTGTGGTGTTCTCTAGATCTGCTTTGATGCTGGCTTGTGAAGCTGGAAGCCTTAACATTGTGGAAGCCTTTATTAGAAAGGGTGCTGACTTCAGCCTTATAGATGCCCTTGGACACGATGCCCTACATTACTCAAAGCTCTCTGAAAATGCAGGGATTCAGAGTCTCCTTCTGTCAAAGATCTCTCAGGATGATGGTATGTAAGAGGAAATAACCTCCAATACATCAGTTTTAACTAATCAGATCTTTCAACAAAAAGTGAATTTAATTTTTGCAATAACTTGAACTGAGCTAGTTCTTGAAGATCATTCTTGATTTATCACTGCACCCAGTCTGCTAGGCACTTCCCAAAACACAGACATGGTCCCTACTCCAAAGAACTCATAAGATAGTATCCAAGAGTGCTAGCAGGATGGTAGGGAGCAGCTGTGAGGAGGGGGGCAGAGGGAAATTACTGCATAACACAGCGAGGGCTAGTATGCAGCATGGAATTAAACTTTTTATCCTGTGAAGAGAATAAATTAAAGTTATCAGGTGACTAATTTTGTTTAAACTTCAGGGAGGGGTGTCAAGGAGAGGCTGTAATGTAGAGAGGATATGAGCCTTGTGGACCTTCCAAGAAGGATATTCCAAGCATGGAAGCAGCATGAAAGAAATGCAAGAGAATTCTGTAGAAGACCGCCAATGGGGCCTGACAAGTAGTCAGAAGAAGTGGGGGAAATGCAGAGAGATGATTGCTTTTTTTTTCTTAATGGTATTTAATGTAAAACCCTTTTTCTTCCCCCCACTGTTCAGATACAAGGTCACCAACAAAGCCAAAGCAGGTATTTGTCTCTCTTATGTTACTTGACAATATTCAGTTCCTGACTTCCTGAGAAAATGATAAATGTCCTATGCTTAAATGTCATAAGCGTAAATGCTAATAAGTGTCACTGTGAGATTTACCTGTAATCTAGCATATGAATTTTCAAATTGCTTATAGAGTACAACCATGCTGCAGAAATGCATTGCTTTTTTAATTTCTTTAAAAAATGTGGCTGCTTAAAGATTCAATAATCAGCCTTCCTTTGGGCTTCAGGGAAAGGGTGCTTTGGAGGGAGTGGTTCTATGATCAGGGAGAGGAACCACAAAGTTTTGAGGAAAAACCTCAAGAATTTAGGCCCCAGGACTGGACTTTCTTACACCTTGGTTATGGAGACAAACAAGGGCGTAACTTTTCAGGTTTCCAAAATGAAACAGTTATTCCAGTGTTACAAGGGGTATTGCTGGGATACCCTTTGCTGGAGATCCCAGTGGTAAGATCCCACCAGCTCAAAGCTATAGAAGTGCCCTGATAGAATTTACTAGGGTCACAGTAATTAAAGAGGAAAGCTGAGGGGTGATTGATTCAACCCTCCCCTTATGGGAGAAATAGGTCCTTCAAGCTGCCCAAGCAAGGGTGTTGACAAAGAGGAAAAATAATGTCCAATCATGATCCCTTGATTAAGCTGTGAATGAACGAAAAGTATTTGAGAATACTAGTAAATGCTAAAGCTCTCATCAGCTTGTGCTTTTTTCACTAAATTTCTTTGTTTTTGCTGAAGCATGAATTTCAAGGGGTCGAGGGGACATTCTTGTCTTTAAGCATGCCTAGTATCTTTCTGTTGTTAGCAATGCAGATACTGTGGAGAAAGTTGAAGGAGACAAAGTAGAAACTGCTCAGGTTATGTGGGAGGTGAGGGTGGGGGATTAATAAAACAGCCTACTCAGACTTTACTAACCAAACTAACAAACCTCCATTCTCTGGCCTGTGAAACTTTCAGCATGATCAAGTCTCTAAATTAAGTTCAGAAAGAAGTGGAACTCCAAAAAAACGCAAAGCCCCACCTCCTCCTATCAGTCCTATCCAGGTAAAGAAAAAGTCCAAGTTTGAACTGATATTTTTGATATTTTTAATGGGGGTGAGAAAGAGCTGGAGCATAACGTGAGTGATGCTGACAACATTTTCTCTGGTGTTTTTATATGTCTGTCTCATGTAATGAGTAGACTTCTTTTCTGATATTAGGGTGACCTCTTGAAAACTCATATTGGTTACAGTTATTAAGAAAGCTGTTGGAAATGTGGCATGGTCTTAAAGCTGTACAGACTGCTGTAAAGGTGATCTCTGAAGGTGAAGGTCTTCTCTTTTGATGAATGGCTTAAAATGTGCTTCCAAATACACACAGCTTTAGAACGCCAGTCAGAGAGCAGGAAAAAATGGATCACAAATACATTATTAAACTGAAACATTACTCGTGTCTGGCTATAATGCATGTGTGATGAGAACAGCATTGAGTAATTAGGTTTGCTCTTTGATGGTAACACAATTATCACTTATGTTAACATGGGCAGTAAAACTCCTTAATATACACACACTTCTTTTTCAGTTTAGTGATTTGTCCTCCCCACGTTCAGCAACTTCAACTCCAATTGCTGGGAAAGAACAGGCATTCTTCGCTGAACAAGGATGCAAGGTATATTCGCTCTTGCTGTACTGTCATTTTAATAAACTTTGGCTGTATTTAAGGGGGTGAAAATACAAATAATCCACATCAATGAATTCTGAGAAATAAAAGATGTTTATAATCTGTGCAAAATCAAAGTGCCTATACTTTGTAAATTTATTTTGCTACTTTCTTTTAGTAAACACGGTGGTAATTTATAATAAATGAGTATAGTGGCATGTGTGGCAAACTGTCCACTCTGCTCCTGTGGGTCCTATGCTTCACTCTGTTGTGGAACCCAGGGTAAGCTCTGATTGCCCCTGTTTCTGGGCAGTTGGTGCCTCTGCCAGCATAGAGGGCAGGAGGTAGAAGGGGCCCGGGCCCTCCCTCTATTCTGAGCCCCTGCTCAGGGGCCCTAGGAATGGCAGCTGCGCACTGATGACATTGCTAACAGTACTATCTTCCCCTGGGCTATTTCCCCCACTTTGTGCTCTTTTACCTCTCTTGTGGCTAGGTTCTGTTTCCTCTGCCTTTCTCTAACACTGCTAGTCCTCCTTGCTCTCCACCCTCTGGCTGGAGCAAGGGCTTTTTATCAGCTGGCCTTAATTGGTCTCAGGTGCCTCTAATTAACCTGAAGCAAACCCTGCTCAGTTTGCCGGGAACAAAGCCCGGATCATTCTAGGGTATATATACCTGCCTTCTAGGACTCGCCTGCTTCCCTCTGGCCTGCTGTCTCACACGTGTTTAGGGCTGACAAAGTGCATGGCAATGTTCATTACATCACAATAAAAATAGTCCTCATCCAAAAGACTTCACCAGGATGAGTAGCCACTTGCTACTGTCTGATTTTGGCCTCCTGTGTTATCAAGACTGTGGTCCTTTGACATTTTAAATGTATCTCACATATGACATTGCATTATTTGGCACACAGGCTAAGACTTTCAAAGCCAGGTAAAGGGAATGTGGACTCCAAGATCACCTTAATTTTGAGGGGAGTCAGGAAACCAAATCTCTTAGACTAATTTAAAAATAAGGAATGTTGTTTGGAACAAGACATCAGACCCCAGAGCAAAGGGCCACCCTTTCTGTAGGGCTTGACCTCATTCCATACTCGTTTCTGTGGAGTCTAGAACGTCTTGAAGTGAACGGATTGTCTCCTTGTGTGTCACAGGAAGAGATCAGCTCCATACAGCGAGATAACAAGGACAGACTGAGTGACAGCACGACAGGTAAAATGAATAAGAGTAATGAAGCCTCCTTTAATTCTCTAAGCTTATTCTTTATATCCACTGTCATTTGGAATCATTTAAATGTAGGAATAGAGGTACTGGTACCAGGGAATGGTTTCAGCATGGCAACTCTTTTGCAAAAACTGATGTACACACCAGGGGTTTTTAAATAAAAAAATTAAAATCAAGCTTGATAATTCCTTCGTTTGGCATATTAATGGTTTTGGAGGGAAAAAAAACCCAAGTTCACGTTTGCTTCGTAGAATGATTTTATATGAAAGGATAGTGACTGTGGCAAAAGCAGGAAGTACGTCATCACATCTCTGTTTTAAATGGTTTTAAACCATTTATTTTAAAGGTGCTGATAGCTTACTAGATGTAAGTTCTGAAACTGACCAGCAAGATCTTCTTGTATTGTTGCAAGCAAAAATTGCTTCTCTAACACTACACAATAAGGAGTTACAAGATAAGTTACAGGTATGTATTGCATCTTTGCTCCTAATTCAAAGCAAAGGGGATCTTTCAGTTTTTAAATAGAGTAAAGAGCTGCTTTGTTTTATAGTGATGTGCTGTGAAGATAAATGCAAAGACAGTTTGTAGATAGTAAAAGTTTCAGAAATCAAGAGGAAGTGGTCTTTGTTTTAAAGTATTAAATTGTTGTTTGCAATTCCTTAAGATGGAATTAATTTTTTAGAACTCTGGCTAATGATTCAGGGTTTTCAGCATTTTAACACACATAGCTTTTGATCATTTTTATATCACAGAAATCATCCCAGATTTTTAGAAGAACTTAGTACCCAGAATCTTCACTTGTTGCTGAGCTCTACTGAGAATCTAGCCCACAGTAATTTAATTGTCCATTTCTATAGGGCACAGGAAGGGTTCTTTACTGAATTTCCTTGCTAACATATGTTGTCTTATAAAACTAATGCTTTTTATGCAGGAAAAAGCACGCAGAGAAGCAGAAATGGATACCACCCTAGATTCCTATCATTCCACTCAAACAGAGTTTGATCAGTCAGTGGACAGACCAAGTCAAACCTCAGCTCCAGAGCTAAAATCATCCTCATTAAATGCAATACAAACTCAAGAGAAGTCTACGAGCAACAATGAGGTAAAAATTAAACATCTACAAGAAGATTTAAAGGATGTACAGAGAAAATTAGATAATTCTGAAGCAAGAAGAAAATACTTAGAGACCCAAATTCAGTCTAGAGTCCCAGAAACAATTCATTTAAACAGTGCAGATATTTCAGAAAATGGCTCTGATCTTAGCCAGAAACTTAAAGAAACCCAGTGCCAGTATGAAGAAGGTATGAAAGAGGTCTTGAATGTACAAAAGCAAATGAAATTGGGCCTTGTTGCTTCTGATAACAAAGATACTTGCTCGGATGCCCATGAACTGAGAGTTACGTGTGACAAAATTGAAGCGTTAAAGCAAGAACTCAGGAAAGCATTAGAGGAAAGTGAAAGGCATAAAGAGAAAGTGAGAGAGCTACAGGAAAAACTTGAAGAAAGAGAGCAGAATGTTGCTAGCAGAATGTCTGTAAAAGAATGTGAGGAAATAAAAAATTCATATTGTTCAATAATTGAGAACATTAACCAAGAGAAAGCTTTGTTGATTGAGAGATACAAAGAAGGGCAAGAAGAAATCAAAAGGCTACAGGACAGGTTAAAAGATCAGGTGCAGTTGGAATCCAGTGATGAACCTAGGGAGATGGCAGAAGCAATGAATAGAATGATAGATGACCTACACAGGCAAGTTAATGAGCTGTCTCAGTTGTACCAAGAGGCGCAAACAGAGCTTGAAGACTGCAGGAAGAGGAAAGTATTAGAGGATTTAACTTTGGAATATGTTCCTAGAGATGAGCATGAGAAACTGATCCAGGTAACAAATTCATTGAAAGAGAAAGCTGAGGAAGCATTATCTGACATGAAGTCCCAGTACACAGAGGTATTAAATGAAGCAACACAGCTCAAGCAATTGCTAGATACTCAAAAACAAAACTCTGTACCAATTGCTGAGCATCTTCAGACGGTAACTACTCTTAGCAGTACAGCGAAGGAAATGGAGGAAGAAATAAAGAAACTTAAAGGACATCTTATTAACAAGGAAACTGAGGTAAGAAGTCTGCAGAAGGAATTGCTGGAAGAAAAAGCTGCAGTTAATGAAGTAATGGTGCCCAGAGCATCGTATGAAAAACTGCAGACATCATTAGAAGGTGAAGTTAATATTTTGTCATCCAAACTAAAAGATTTAATGAAAGAGAGAGAGAATGTGTCCTTAGATGCTGCACAGCTGAGAAATGAAGTTTTGAAATTGAAAGGGGAAAAAGAAGGTATTCAAACTGTCCTTGAAAGCAAGGAGCAGGAAATAAAGGGACTTCACCGTAAACACCATCAAGCTCAAGAAGATCTCCTTGAAATGAAAAGATACGCTGAAAGCTCATCAAAGCTAGAAGAAGATAAGGATAAAAAGGTTAGTGATTCATTAGAGAGATTAGGTTACCTTAATGCTTAGACCTTGTAAAACAACTTGAGTAATGCATGCAGTTCAGATCTCCATAGTAAACAAAGTGTCACATCGTATTTATTTTTCAGTACATCTTTCTAAGGTCCCACAATCCTATCTTTAATACTGATAAAAGTTTGTTTGGCTAAATGCATATTTGAGCCTGCACAGGTCCCCGGAAGGGAAATTGCATGGCCTGGACTGTCATACTGCCTCTTTTTCATTTGAAGTCAGAGGAGGCTCAATTACTCAGATGCTTGGACTTCTATCTTGAAATGATGAAAGTGGGCATTAGAACAGGGAGAGACTTTGCGCATCTTTATTTAGGATTGCATAAGTGACCAAAAGTCCCACCGGTTTCTGTCTTACCTAGGTCTCTTCCATAACTGGGATTTCTGAGATAGTAGAAAAGGGGCCATAGATACAGTAGCTGACTCTGTGTACTTGACTCAGGTTAGCTGCATTTCTGACTTCTGACATAGCTGTATTCAGAGAGACTGTTCCCACATAGGCAGTAAACGCAATACCTCGCTGGTAAATATTGCTTCACATAAGTTGCCAAATCAGTGTGTTTCCATTTGGAAGTGAGGGCTGTAGAAAACCACATTTGATAGCAGAAATTGAATGCTTACAAGGATCAAGATCGTGGAGGGAAATTGGCAGTGAGCCACGGGGCTGTGTGAAGGACAAAGCTGGAGTGGTAGGAGAGACGTGGGCAGGAATAGGAGTAGCGAGGCAGAGATTTGGGGGGAAAGAAGTAAAGAAAAGTGGGAGAGAAACAATTGCTGCAAGAGTCTGGAAGAGCACTAGAAGCAGATGGAGAGAGCAACCAGCTAGGAGGACATGCACCTGCATTCAGACCCCCATGCTGATGAGGAGATAGAACTGCTGCAGGGCAAGGAGGAAGCACTGCAGAACTGTTTGAGAAAGAGCTACATCCCAGCCATCTCCATAGAAACAAAGGGTTGCAGTATGGTGGGAGCGCTGAAACCATTTGTTTATCTAGTAGCTGCCTTATCCCTACTTTGATCTCGGAGGCACACCTTTTGAGAAGGCACAAGTGTTTTGTGAATAAAGCACGGCAAAACAGTATTTCTTGCATCCTTTCATGTGTACCTTTTTTTCCTTGATAGATCAGTGAGATGTCCAAGGAAGTTAGCAAGTTAAAAGAAGCACTGAATAGCCTTTCTCAGCTTTCCTACTCAACCAGTGCACCAAAAAGACAAAGCCAACAGCTGGAGGCATTACAGCATCAAGTGAAACAGTTACAAAATCAACTGGCTGTAAGTGTGGGTTTCTTCACTGATAAACTCTGGCTGTTCTCATTGCTTATAGGATGTGAACCCTTCCTTACACAGGCTTTCTTCATAGGCCAAGTAAAATGGAGCGCACTTACTGAGTACAAGAAATGAATGCTTAATATAATGAAATCAACATTGTTAAAATGTTATAATGGATATCTGTGAATCCTCATTATTGTCAAGTTCCAAAGGGGTAGCCGTGTTAGTCTATTGCAGAAAAACAGAGTCCTGTGGCACTTTTAAAGACTGACAGATTTATTTATCGAATGAGCTTTCGTGGGAGAAAATTCCACTTCGTCAGATGCTTTGAAGGTGGGACATTCAGAGATCTTCAAAGTGTCTGACGAAGTGGGATTTTCTCCCACAAAAGCTCATTATTGTCGTGGCAATGCGCTCATTGAGCAATAATACAAAACTGAGTTGCTCTGTCCCAGTATACTCCCCAGCAGTCTCACATTTAGATCAGTCAGCTTCACTCCGTGTTCTGCTCTGGAGATAAGCAATATAGTGCATTGGTTCCCAATAATTGAGAGGACACTACATACACAGTATGAAGTAGTAGTTTAAGCAATGTTGAGGTTAAGGATTAACTGGCATTAAAAGGATAGGGTTGATAAAATAATTATGGCACCTCATAAGCAGATGTCCTCACATCTCATTACATTTGTTCATTTTCCTGTGTCACAGATGAAAGTAAACAATAGCAGAAACAAGAGTTTAGAAAGTCACAGCTTAATGGATATCCAGACCTCAGAGATGCTGGCTCTTACAGCAAAGTTTAATAAGTAGACCCAAGGTGCTATAACTAATAGAGCATGGTACTGATCCCATGATTCATAAAGCACATAGCTAGTTTGCACAGGGTTCTTGTGTTGCTCAGAGACGTACAGATTCAGTCATCAATCAAGGACATCTTCAACAATGCTTTTGATGGTAGAATCTTTCAGGTCTTGTGACAAGTTTCTGTCCAAAGAGGTTCGTATTTATTTTTAAAAAGAGGATTTTTTTTCTTTTCAGGATTTGTGAGCTGCTTTAAATAGTTTTAAAATGGTATATTTTTCAGTAGTGTTTCCCATTTACAAGTACAGGGCCCAGTCCAGCAAAACATGAAGACTTCCAAGCTTGATGGAACTCAAAGCATTTTTTTAACCACAGAAAGCTCTTGCAATGCGTTATGGAGCAGCTTTGGTAGTGTTTAAAGTGGGTGTGCTGGGGGCTTGCCAGGAGTCTCAGACCTGACCTCCCTCACCACCACCCCCAAAAATCAAGCCACGTTGCTGAGAGCACACTTCAGGCATTGTCTTGCTGCTCCCAAATTATAAAACACTCTCCTTCTCCCCCTTGCTCCCTGTATACACTCCTTGTTATTAGAAGACCTTTATATTGATTTCGGTTCTATCTGTCTGTATTCCCTATGCTTTCCCACTTTTCTCCAGCAGATGGTGCAATATTCATAGGTTTCAGTGGCACGTGCTGTTCAGCAGCACCCCTGGCAACGCCTCCTCTCTTTTTCGGTCTTCAAATAAATAAATAAATAAATACAAATTTTTCAGATCAGATGACCTGTGTCCATAACATTACACTCTCTACACTGGCCACCCAACCTGTCGCAAAAAAAGCCTGCAAGTGTTTTAAAATTCCTCATACAAGAAGTTCTACCTATGTGAATACTTTGTTTTTTTCCTTGTAGTGTGTTCCCGTAAGGTCATCTGATCTGAAAAACTTTTGTTTTTTAAACATCAAGCTCTGGGGAGGAAAGCTCTTGTATTTGAGTTCCCAACTTGCCGCGCCATGCAACTTTCTTTGTGCCTGTTCCTCCTTATCCGCATTAAAGTAGCAGGAATTAATGTTCTGAGCTAAAATTAGTCGCTTGCAGGAATACCAGTGGGGGCAATAGAATTAGTAAATCATATAAACAATAAATCCCCTAGGCCAAATCTACACTAAAAAGTTAGGTCAGTTCAAGCATATCATTCAGGACTCATATTTCCAAGTAGTAATGCATCCTGCACACAGGAGTTATGTGTTCACCATGGGCCAGGATCAATTTCCATTCCAAGTACATCCCCCATGGCTCCTCTCCAGTTCCAAGGGCATTCTCAAAGATTTTAGTGGTTCTGGCTATTTACCTTCTATGCAAATCAATTTTTAGTGGTCCTATATGCCAACAACAGGCTGTTCAAGGGCCAATCTTAAGAAGCCATACTTCCTCCCACCCGACTGCTTTCTGCCTTATCTCAGAGCTGTCTCCAGCTAAGCATAAAGAAGGCCAAGTGGACCCCTATACATAGAGTTTCCATAGGGGTAGCCTCTGGATCTGACAGTGGGTTGGAGCTCACGAAAGCTTATGCCCAAAGAAATTTATTAGTCTTTAAGGTACCACAGGACTCCCATTGTTTTTGCTGTACAGAGAGTACAGTTCATAGGGGCATATTTGGATTCACTCCCAGCTAGGGCCTTCCAGTCCACAGACAGGTTCATATCTTTGCCAGATTTGGTCAGGGCAATTCAAGAAAGCCTTGTTCTACAGTAAGGAACTGTTTGCAACTCCTTGGTCGAGTGTATAAGATTTCAAGTCCACTGCTTTCAAGGCTGGTTCAGGAGGACCTGTTCCTCAACCTGAGGTACACATTCAACATAGATGACCATATTAGTCCGTTCTGACCTTAATCTGTGTCTGAGTCAACACACTCACAAGTCTGGGCAGATGGTCATCTTAGAAAACCAGGCTCCAAGTTAACTTGTTGGAATTCAGGAACACCTATCTTCTGTTTCTACCCCTCCTAATCAAGGGCAAATCAATCAGAATCATGATGGACAATCTGGCTTGCTTGTTCTGTATTTAAAAACAGAAGAACAAGATCCCTGTCCCTGTGCACTGAAGCTATAAGGTGATGAAATTGGTGGATAGCCCATGAGATTCAGATATCAGCTGATCACCTTTCTGAATGTCCATGGCAACATGCTCAACAGGCACTTCTCCCAGTACTACAAATGGGAGTTGGACTCTCAAATCCTTTATGGGCTATTCTGGAAGTAGAGACTTCCACAAGTGAATCTATTCAGCACATTCAGCAACAGGGACTGTCCCCTATTCTGCCCAAGAGGAGGCCTCAGTCACCTCCCTTTGGGAGACACCTTTCTCCTTCCTTAGACAGAGCATGTGTTCTACACATAGCCTCCAACAATACTAATTCAAAAGATGATGGACAAGATCAGGCAGGACAAGGCTAGGGTTATTCTCATAATACTGACCTGGCTGAGGCAAGCTTGGTAATCTTACCTGCTTTATCTATGTGTCCAACTGGTGCTCAAGCATCTGACCATCCCTCCTCTCCTCTCCCAGGATGGAAGTTGTGTGCTTCACCCCAACTTACTGGTCCTCCATCTTCAAGCATGACTTATGATTCACAGATGTAGAATCCACCTGCTCAACAAGAGAGCAAGTATTGCTAAACCATAATGGAGAGTCAACTTGAGTTACTTTGTCTTTGAAAAACATCATAAATGAGGGGGTCTGTCTTTGGGCTGACAGATATTTGCTAAAAAGAAAGTCTTCATAACTAAGTAAAGCAAGTCATCATAGGTTCAGACAGAGGTCCCATAAAAGTATCTTAGTAACAGGCAGAAATCCCAAGTCAGAGCAGGATTCTTAACCCCATTTATGATTTTTCAAAGACAAGGTCTCCCTACGACCCCATTCAAAGTCATTGCCTACGGTGCTGTTGGATTTCTATCCTGGCTAATCTATTCATCTACCAGTGTTATTTCCTAAACTACATAAATCTCACAGGAGCCTTCCCTTCATATGTTGGATATCTGATAAGCACTGGCCTTTTACCTGCTTAGGATCAAGCAATTTTGGAAATCACCTAGACTCTTTGTTTCCCTCAAAGAGGACCCCAATCTCTGCACATGGCTGTGATGAATCTTTGTGTTGAGATGGATCTCTGGGTGTCCTGCTGCTTGTTATGGTGCAGCTAGTGCTTTGCCTCCCCAAAGGATTTTAGCACACTTGACCAGATCACAAGCAGCTTCCACAGCATTACTCAAAAACATCTCCAGTGTCTGAGATCTGCAGAGCAGCTACATGAGCTTCAGGGAATACCTTTTCTAAATACTATGCCTTGGTCCACAGCATCAGGTCTGATGCGGCACTTGGTTCTGTTTTACTGTCTTTGGTCTTAATCTTGATTCCAAAGCACCTCTGTCTGTGAGGCTACTTCTTGAGCATCACCTGAAATGGAGTACCCATAGGGTGCTCCACCACCTGCCTTCTTTCCCTTCTGCTTTGGACCATTCTTGTTGGACATTCAGATAGAGTAGGAACTGAGGATGGGCTGTCTGCACATCTCTATGCGACCATGGTGCACAACATGAGGTAACATGGAGCACATAGACAGACCAGGTGGATGTCAATAATAGAAAAATCTGTCGGGCTCAAGAGACATATACACATCTGAAGTGGAGCACCTGTAGGGGGGACACCTCAAAGAACCACAGTTACTGCACAAGGGAAGTGGGAATCGCCTTTCCTTCCATTGACCTAGCTACTTTCTCTTAAGGAACTGGCTTAACTATACCAATGGGAAAATCCCTCCCACTGCGGTAGTGAGCATCTACACTGTATCAGTTTAAATGCAGACCCAGCCTTAGGAATGAAGCCTTATGGCCATCTCTTACTCCTACTGCCAGAGTTCTGCAGCCCTCATCTCCAGCTGCTGTTGGGGCCAGGAGTGGCTTTCATTTCATTTCTCCACTATCCAACTGCTAGAGCTGAGTAGGATGATTTTTCCATCCTGTGAAAATTTGAGATTTCAAGTTCCACACTGAGATGAACTAGAAACTTTGAAAACTTGAGGGAGAGAGAACAGCACTCACTTGGTTGTGAAAGTTCCCGGTCTGAATTGGGTAGAGCAGGGATTTACCCCATCTCTAGACTACTGGCTATTATCAGGTGGGTATCTCCTCTCTCTCGTTCCCTGATAAGTTTAGGAAAGAGATATAATATTATGGATGTATAGCCCACTTCTCTTGGTCTAATTTTTAAAACACAACTTTAGGTTTATTTAGAGAGATGGCTCTTGGGCCACAGCATTCTGTGACCACAAAAGAGGGACTCGTCTGTGTCTGAAAATGTAGTCATTTGCCAGAGCTCCACAGGACAGGACTATTTTGAGTTTCTTCTGCAGTAGAAATCTACCTGTTGCTAACAAATATGTGGGCAATAGGTGTAGCTGAACTGATGCTGAAAGCCATTTAACTTCAAGTAGTTTAGCTTCCTTGCAGGAAAAACTCAGCCACAGTTTCAAAAACTCTGATTGTGGTTTGATCCTGTGTCTGCAACTAAACCATTTTGAGCACCCACGTGAGCTGCAATAGATACTTCCCTCATAATGGATAAAGCTGTAGCATAGGGGTGACAAACCCATTTGCTATAGCAGGCCAGATTTGACTTGTATGTACTTCAAGTGGGCCATACATGCCATAAATCAAAATATTAGGGCCTACACTCTTGCGGCATTGCAGAATGCAGTGTATGGGAGACTGAACTTCACGATACTGAGAGAGCAGAGAGAGAGAGTGCAATGCTGAGGAGTGCAGTCACGGACCAGGTGGAAGAGGTTACCACGGGCCATATATTTGACACGTTTGCATAGCATATCAGGGGACCATATGCTGCAGAGATCTATTTTGGTTGGCCTGATAGTAAAATGCTGCTTGGTATGCTTGTAAATGAATGAGGTAGTATTCTGATATAAGTAAAAATAACATTTTATCACAGCGATAGATATCCATGTGCTCTAAAGCAAAATATGGTGGTTTTTAAAATGAATTTACATGCACTTTCCTTGACTTGCCATCTTAATATTTTTTAGGAGACAAAGAAACACCACCAGGAGATTGTATCAGTTTACCGGATGCATCTTCTCTATGCTGTGCAGGTATGAATGCATATTTCTCCGTTACATGATATATGTTGTGTTTTAATGTGAGAGGTCTCTTCTGCAAATCCGTAATGGAAATAGCTTTTTAATTTCTGGTTACTCTAGACAAAAAGTTTGAATATTTACAGAAATTAAAAGCAACATTTTCTTGGAAAAGATTGGGGGCTAACATACTTCTAGAAATTTTACCCAAATAAATAGTTTTGAAAGAGTAAAAGGGTGCTAAAATTAAATTATTTTTCCCCCTTCTGTCTAGGGTCAAATGGATGAAGATGTCCAGAAAGTGCTTAAACAGATTTTAACAATGTGCAAAAGCCAATCACAAAAAAAATGAAAGTGTTTTTATGGATTCCTGCCATGCTGCCATGGTGTTTACCTAGATTCACCTGAATACAAGGTTTAAATTGGCAACCTGTTGCTTTTTTTTAGTGAGCTGGATTTGTTTCTGCCACTCTTCCCATTCGTCATATGTACTATGACCTAACACGTTTGCACATCTTCTCCCTTCTCACAAAGTTTTCAGAGTACAGTTTTCATATTCATATTGCAGGTATTTTTCAGAATTTTTACTTTGGCCACCCAAGGTGGTAAACGTGGTCTCTAGTGTTGTAATGTGCTTCACAACTTCCTTCAACATGGAGATGCTTTCGGTGAAGGCCCAGGCCCCAGCATGCAATTGTTCCATGTGGACATGAATAATCACATTTCCTTCATAAAGGTGAAGCTCTCCATTTCTATATCCTCCTCCTTGACATTGAAGAGGAGATGGGGTGATCTAGTCTGCTCTGTATTTTGGCCCTCAGGCTACTTGCATCTTGCCGATGTGACCTTCGGTTGGGTAAATTTCATTCACCCAGGAAGTAATGAATGAAAGCAGATATTTTTGCAGAATTTTTCTTAATGAGCCAGAACATTGAGCAACTAAACTTACCTGTAATTTGTTTTATATTTAACAAGATTAACATGGATTGCAAGTTACCATGCCCACTGTACACTGAGTATATAAAATCCATACTGTACATCTTTAATAATTGAATTATCTCAATATTGAGTATAATAGTTTATAATATAAACAAAACTAATTCAGAATGTGAAACCATGAATAAGTTGAACCGCAAAAGTTCTGTGCAAAGCAACCTTTTCAATAGGTCAAGCTGTCTATGCAAATATTCCCACCGCTGTTGGCCATGGAGCTCAGGAAGAAGTAGTACATATGCTTCAAATAAGGGAGTATAGTGAACACAAGATGTTTACAGTGAGAGTCGATGTCTCACAGTTCCTAACCTCACTTTTGTAAAGATCTTCTCTTTAATATATTTTTATTGGCCCGCTAATGAATTTTTTTTGTAACTAAACCATTTTGCTACATAAATTTTGCATTAAACTATATTAACAAATATTTTAGGTAACCACATTTTAAGGCTGTGTTTTTTTACCCAAAGTATTCAGCTAGACTAGAGTAAAGTATAGCAAAGCATTCTGAGCTCAGAAAACCTGCATAAAATAATTGATCTGTCAGCATATCCAAGAGTAGTGAAGTGTAAATGGCAATTCATCCTATTTCACCAAATGCAGGGATACATGATACATTTATGCAGTTATCTAACAATCATTTTTACAGATTTCTTGGGCAAGAGAGGGCATCACTGATGCCTTTGTCTGTTTTTAAGAATTAAAAGTAGGATTGGAAATGCCTCATGCAGTATAATGACGGCTCATAGTAGAGAACTGTGGAAGAATATTTCTAAGAACACACTGCGTATAAGGAATAAAACCATTCTAGCTTGCAGTTTCACTTAAGGCATTGGTTATATTCCTACTGATGGAGATATTTCCAGAGCTATATAATCTATGAAGTTTATAGACTCCTACTCTGATGGAATGTATAGTGCCTCAGACTTACTGGATACATAGTTCACTTACATCAGATTATTTCTAACAACGGCAAAACTCAAAAGGATTAAAAACTTTGCATCATTTGGACCTTGCTGTTACTTCTCTTAGGTTGTTTAACTAATGCCTGTTAATTTTGGACAGTATTTTATAGTTAGACAATTTGGAAAATACTCCAAAGAAATGTGAAAGGACATTTTTTCTGCAGCACTTAAAAAATTTCAAGCATGCAAATGCTGCAAATTTTAAAACTTGATGAACCGTTTTGTAGGTTGCTGTTCAGATTTAGTCTTCTACCTTGTTTTGTTATGCATATTTATTACAATTATCTTTGTGAAATATTGAAAATTATACACTATTGCGTAGCCTTTGTCCTTGTATGTAATTTACAAAATGCTACCTTATGCAGCAAATAAACTATTTCCATTTTTCATCTTTGTTCTTTTTGTGTATTCAGCTAGCTGTTGTTTTTACTGGGGAGATGATGCTATAGAATGTTTCAGTTATATTAAATAATATAATACTATAGCTATATAGCTGTCAAATATGTAAGCAGTTCTGCTAACTGATTGCTAAAGTTAAAGCTCTTTCGAAAATGGACATTCCCCCTAGAAAAATGAATTGAAGAATGTAAGCTAATTGTCAAGACATTTGTTTTACTATATCAACAGCCTTTCAATGCTCTGATTATACAATCAGTACAGCTACTGTGACATAGTTTGACAAATTAATACTATCCCAGATTTCTCTAGATTTAAAGCATGTCCATTGCCCACTCATCCTAGTGTATACAGGTACGCAGCCAGCTGGTCTGTGTTCTACTACATCTTTCCTTTTCAACACAACCCACTCCCTCCATGAATTTCACTCTCAAGACACATTCTTCAGTCACTGGCAACACTGAAGATCTAAGTGAAAAAGAATAGTTCTGACATGGGGTTCTACTCTGAAAAGTGACTATACAGAAATGTCACCTACTCAGGTTTCATTTGGCAAACAAGCTTCAATTTGGCCTCCTGTGGGCAGAGCCAGATTAATACCCTTGTGGGCCCAGGGCTATAAGATTTTGTGGGGCCCTTATGTGACAGTGTCTCTCAGGAATTGTGCCTGGGTCCTCTCTGGTCACTGCTGATCAGGACTCTGCCATGGCGGAGTCTGCCTCCAGTCCAGCCCAGACTCCGCACTACTGTGCAGCCAGCTGTCAAATCCAGCATCAGAGGGTCCAACCCCTGCTTTGCCTGGATCTCTCCCTGTGGGAATCCCTTCCCCAAAAGAGTCCCAAGAGGTTCCTCCACGGGCCAAAGGCCCCGCACCCTGCTGCTCAGTCAGAAGTGACTCTTAGCCAGTATGGAAGTCAGGAGGGTTTATTAGCATTCAGGTTCACAGGATAGAAGACTGGCTAGCAGATTAACTAGAGGTTACAGCAGCAAACGCCTAGGAGGAATGGAGCTGTTCTCTGAGGATCCTTTCCCTTAGATCCCCCCAACTCCTACTAGACCCCTCCCCTAGTCCTTGGACTTTTTCCCAGGCTAGGTGGACACCGTCACTGGGATCTGACCTCCCCCACCTGTGTGACTGGTTAGACAGAGACTGGCGTCCTGAAAAGGTGTGTCTGTGCGTGGCTGGGGGGCGGCCATCTGCTCTCCAGTGGTCTCTGTAATAATCACACACCTGGGTCCTATCACCATAATCCCTTTACAGAAAGCAAAGGAAACTGGGGTACAACCCATGACACCCTGGGATAATCCCAAGAGTCTCCCTACTCCCTCTCACTCTGTCCGGCCACTGTCCAGCCTGGGGGCAGGAGAGTGAGGTCTCTGGCACCCGGTGGGCCATACTTACATTGGCACCTCCCCCATCGTCAGCAGCACACCATATGTGGGGGTCTGTAGCCTTCCTTCCCATCAGCAGCAGCAGCCTGCGGGGGTGGGAAGTATTTGGGGGCCCATGTCCCACTCTCTCCCTGCTGGGGGGCAATGAGACAGCTGTGACAGGCTGTCTGTGGGTCTCGTCTTATGCCCAGGTCAAGGTTGCAGGACACTGGTGAGCTGTGATATCCTGGGCAGTAGGGTTCCTGCTCTCGCGTTTCCTTCCAGCTTCCCATCCCTGCCTATAGCCCCTATTCCTCCCCCACACACACACCACAAGGAGTCCCCTGGCACTTTTAAAGATTAGACCCCTTGTTTGCTTTGTTGTATTAGACCAACAGGGCTACCCCTTCGGATCTTTCCTCACAGTGTCCCCCGCACCCACAGCTGCCTCTGCTCCAACCTCCTTCCCCCAACCCCTAATCTCCCTGTCCCCTGATTCCCCCGCATTGCTGCTTCCCCCTTCCAGCCACCCACTGCCCCTGCCCCCTCCCATTCTCCCCTGCCTGCTTCATCCCCCTTCACCTCCTCCAGCCCCTCACATCCCTGTTCCCCCACCCCCAGCCCCCAAGCAGCTCTGGCTCCTAGGAATCCAGCCCGGAGCAGGCTTCATCCCTGCTCTGCAAAGGAAGGCAACTGACTGCAACTTGGGGCAGGGAGACGGGAGGAAGAGAATCGATGTCAGCTCAGCTGGAAGCAGCCTGGAGCCACTGCAGCCAGGAGTTGTGACTGGGAGGCTATGCCACCTGGCGCAGGTAGGTGCAAAGGTGTCTCCTACATTCCCTCCAATTAATGCCTCCCTGCGGGGAGAGAGAGTCTGCAGGGGCTAGACTTTGGGAGTTCTCTTATATGGGGGCCTAAGGCTTCAGCCGTGTGACAGGCTGTTCCCCAGATCTGGTCCTGTGTGTCACTGTGACCCCCCCCAGATTTTCACTCCTGAACCCCAACTTACCCCACTTTGCTAGGTGACAACTCCCTCCTGAGTAAGTCCACACCAGCGTCCTGCGTGTAAACGGTCCCAGACAGTGTGTGAGAGCTAACTAGGCACCTTTGGGGCAGTCCCCAAGCAAGGACCCTCAGTCCCAAGAAACCGCTGTGGGAACTTCTGTGTTACAGGGACTGGGATCCTTCTCCAACCACCATATACTCATGTCTGTCCATTTAACATTGAAATGGATCGTGCCCAGCCTCCCTCACTCATACTCTGTAAAATCCACACTGCTTTAGCGATATGATTGTAAGTGAGCATATAGCAAATCAATGCACAATCATTTAATAAAGCAGTCAGAAGTAGCCACAATTAAATAAAAGATAATAGAGGCATTCTGTTCTACTAAAACTATTCAAGGTCACTCTTTAATCTAGTCTCCTCATTCTCACCTCTAAAACTCGCTCCTGGTGGTGTTTAGCCAGCTTAGGCCCTCCTGGCCATGGGATAGGCCTAAAAGCTTGCAGTTGAGTCACAGATGGTGTTTCCCTGGCCAAAACCCATCAGCTTCTACCTCCTAAAAACTGTCTCTGTTTTTCAATCTCTCAGCCCCCTCCTCTCTTGCTGAGGTGATTCTTTTGTTACCACTCTGGACCCTGTGCAGCTTTGGCTGTTTACTTGCTGCTGGCAAACAACTTCCCTTTCCCCCTGAGCCATGTAACCTGCTTTACATGGGCACACATATGTGATGTTGCAGGACACAATACCATAGTAGTAATGTAGAATATGTTATGAGCATTCATAAAGGAACGTTGCATGGCGTATTGAGCATCAAAACACACAATTGCATTGCAAAAGTGAACAGAAAAGTTGCATAGAGCACAGCCTAGAGGTGCACAGATGTGCACCTGGTGACAAGCCCTACAGCCCTTACATTAATCTGACCCTGCACTGTGTGTGTGTACACATGGGTGCTCTACCTCTTGTGTGTTTGATTTGGGCATTATGTCACTCCCCTCCATTGCCTTTATTCCCCTGCCAGCCACCCACTGCCCCCTGTTCCCATCCTGTCCTGCCCCCTTCATCTCCTCCAGTCCCTCACATCCCTGTGTCCCCCTCTAGCCCAGTCCTCCCTTGCCCCTCTCCAGTCCCCTTACAGCTCTGGTTCCCAGGAGTCAAGCCCAGAGCAGGCTGCATCCCTCACCCTGCAGAGGAAAGTAGCCACGGCAGCTTGGGGAATGGCGTGGGGGAATTGCAGTCAGCTCAGCTGAGAGCAGCTTGGAGCCACTGCAGCCAGGGGGTGTGACCAGGCGGCTACACTACCTGGAGCAGGGGGGTGAAAAGATCTCTCCTATGTTATCTCCAAGCAGTGCCTCCCTGGGAGCAGGGACAGCTAGACAGGGCTGGATTTTTTCCCCTCCCATACTCCCTTTTGCCTGGGGCCCAGGGCTTCGGCCCCTATAGCCTGAACCTTAATCTGGCCCTGCCTGGCTGTTAAACACTGCAAGGATTTTGGGTGAGCCAAACTGTACAAGACATGAGTGTATCCTAGTCATGAGAGCGAAGTTCCAGGATGAGTGCCATGGTTTTGTTTTATGTGTCACCATTCCACTACTTCTTCTACTTGAATCTCTGTGCTTTCTTAAATAAACTTTTACTCAGTTTCACTAAGTGCTGTGCATTAAGCCAAGTGGTGATCTGAGGTGTCACCTGGGGTGTCATTTCTTAAGGGGCCCTTGGACAGCCTCCAGCAAGGGATGTGAGAGGAGTGGCATAAAGCTAACCAAAGCATGCTTTGAGCCCCCTAGAGATTTACTTCTGTCACGGGTCCCTCCAGCTCACCACTTGAGTCAGCTTTAATGCTGCTTTGTATCTGTGGAGTGATCTCGGAAGGGCCAAGGATCAGATCGTCCATTCCACCTATTGTTGGAAGTCGTTAGCAAGTGCACACTTTCCACAGAGCTCACAGCAAACCCATCAATATTCTAAGGGCTGACTCTCTCCTTCGGCTTTCACTCAGACGGAGCGCAGCTCTTCCCTGAAAAGTGCCAGCCAGAGCAACAAAAAAAAGCAGCCTGGAGTTCTACTCCTCATCTCTCAATGACACCAGAGCAAGTGAGCCAGCTGCCCATCACACTTGGCATGGTAGCATCCAACTGCTCTCCCTGCAGCCCTCTACACCCCCATGCACTTGCTGAACTGAAAGAAACAAATTCCAGATCTAACAACAGGTACTGAGATGGAACACACAGAACTGCCAGGTTTTGTCCTGCTCCAGGTGTGATAAGGTATTTAAAAAGTGAATTTGCATATCAGCAAATAACTTGCATGTACCTATCAACTCAGGGCATGGACTGGAACAGAATTTGGCCGCTCTGGCTGGGAAAAGTATGTAGGTGGTTGGGAGCTCAGGAGCATTTATAGGGCAGCTGAAGTGGACAATCTGAGTGGGAAGTGGGGGGGTGGGTGCTGTGGTAGTCGGTGCTTGGTGGGGAAATAGAGAGCATGGTAGCTCCTGTGGGGGGGCTCCTGGCAGGGGAGGGAGGGTGATAAGAGGTGCTGACGCTCCCTGGGAGTGGTGGGGGTGGGGATTTTGCTGGGGATGAGGTAGTTTCGCTTAGTTTGTATTGAGGGTAACCTGGGGCCAAAATAAGGCTTCCCTCATGCTGGTACCCTTTCCCCCTTCTCTCTGTAGGCGTCTTGACCCCATTACAACAGGGTTCCTATCTAGTGGGGAACCCCAGGCTGGAAACGCATGGTGAGGTCACCCAAAGAACCTCACCTCTGCCCTGTCATAGGCTCTGTCCAAGTTCCTCACAGTTAAAACTCTCTGAAATCTTGTCCCTCCTTCCTTGTCCCAAGTACAAATCAGGAACAGTTTGACTGAGTTCACAGAGTCATTCTCCTCTCTCCCACCCTGGTGTAAACCAGGAGTAACACCCCCTGGAACTCCTTGAACTGTCTACATCTTGAACTGTCTACACTGGTGAAAGGAAAATCAAGCCATTGGCCCCTAAATGTGCTAGCAGGAAATATACTAACATGTAGAAAGCAGTACTGCCAACCTGGAGAGTTCAAAAATCAGACCCAAAGAGATCATCAGACTGGCCTAAAACTCATCAGATTTGAAATGGGGGCTGCAGATGTTCCGATTCAAAAAGGGATAATGATCGCCGCTCAGCAGAGTTGCCAAGCATGGGCCAGCCCTGGGGACAGTGTCGGGGGGACCCCCCCAGAGCAGCTCACTTGATTGTCCTTTTCCTAGCATTTGTCTCAAAGCCTGTTACTGGGAGGGGTTAAACGTGTCTCATGGGTGCAGTTCAGCTTGGAGGGAGCACAGGTGCATTGTAAGTCCCTCAGCATTTTCCCAGGGTGGGAGAGGCTAAATGCTTAGACTGTGGGAAAAGCTTCAGTTGGTGCTCAAGCCTCATTGACCGTGGGAGAATCCACACTGGCGAGAAACCTCATAAATATCTTATGTGTGCAAGAAGCTTCAGTGAGCATTCAGGCCTTATTATCCATGAGAGAGTCCACACTGGAGAGAAAACCTATAAAAGCCTTGAGTGCGGGAAAAGCTGTCAACTTCCTAGGCAAGTAGGTCTGTGACTGGTGCTTCTCATGGTCTTTCATCTTGGGCTGGGTAGTCCTGCTCATGACCTTCTTCGCAAGTAAGGGCTCCTCCCCTCTTGGGTGCACCAGCTCTGATCTGGTCACAGGCCAGGAACGTAGCCTGGAAATGGGGCCTTTTCCCTCCAGGGAGTGGAACTAGGATAGATTTCTCCTCATCCTGTGCTTTAAGATTGTTTCACACTCTCTGTCCAGTAATGTCCCTGCGCTCTCCACTAAACTCCCCTCCCACAGCTGGGTGTAGAACCCAGGGGTCCAGCTCCCAGCCCCACCTACTCTAATCACTAGACATCACTCCCCACCCAGAGCTGGGGATGGAACTCAGAAGACCTGGACCCTCAGTGCAGTTAAACAGCCCTCTCCTCCCTTCAGGGATATTTTACATGTTCACGTACTGGAGGCACAGCTGCCAGTATGCGGCTGAGACACATTAAGGGGTCTGGAAAAGCTGACTAGAAAAATGAAGTTTCAGATCCCAGAAAAGGCATTCTATTTTTCTGATCAATCAAAAGTATGTGAATACCCCCATCTACCGGTCAAAACCTAGAAGCATTGTTATTACCAGAGAAGCCCAGACTTTAGTGCCCTTCCTCATGCTGTGTCAAATGCCGTGCCAATTATATGCAACATTAATAGCTGAATTCTGTTCAGTCATCTTTCAGTCTAAGATTTCTGTAGTAGGGGTCCTCAGACCACAGGTGGAATTTCCAAAAAGGTCTGCCCTTCCATTCAAAAAATGTTAGGGTCTGCAAATGAAAAACGTTAAAAAGAACCACTGGACTAGATGCTCACAATGGTCCCTGCTGGCCTTCAAATCTATCAAGTTTTATTTTGGTGATATGAGCCAAAGTTATCCCAAGTGTGCACACCGCAATTTGACAGTGTGCGTGTTTTGCATTTGTACATTTTCTATCTCTGTTGCTTGATATTTTCTTCCAGCCGTCACTGTCACTTGACTTTACAAATCACACCTGCACAATAGCAGAGGCTTTCAAATATTAAAACTAAAAAGACTCTACAGAAATGTCATAGGGTGCTATAGAAATTACTCTAAAAGATTTTAGAATTGCATTGCGGGTTCTGTCATCTGTGTACATTTTTAAACCATTTTATAGGTTATAAATCTCTATTCAGTTCGATAGAAAATGGTTAAAAAAATCTTCCATGAAAGGTTATAATTTCTTCAGGAGTTTTCCATAAATCCATTCTTTAGGACTTTTCCATTTTTCCGTAAACTCTAGTCTGACTTTTATATTAATTAAACAATTCTTCAATGATGAAATCAAATTCCTAAAAAAAATCAAGTGAGAATTTTCTTTTGAAAAAGCCAGAATTTTTTAAAATATGGCCTCTGTAATGAAGTTTTATTCTCATCCCTTTACTTACTGACATGGTCTACCAAATAATAAAATGAAACCCAGTCACCCCACAGAAAACCCAACAAAATACAACAAACCAAAATTTCAAACGTAAGAGTATATTGCATTGCAATTGGGAGATGTGACAGCAGTGTAGCGATACTTGAGCTCATTTGATTTAGCAAGAGCCAAACTATAGCCATTAACAAAAGCAGGCGATTCATGCACTATGAAAATATGAAACCATTGAGAAATTGTGTAAAGTACACCAGTATTGGATTTCATCCAAAATGAGAATTTGGTTAATTACATGTTACTACATATTTTTCTTTGATTACAGCTTGGTAATCACACTGACAATTGCAGGCTGATTTGCCATGTGGTATTCCACAAGAAATAAAACTTTTAAATAGTTCATTCTTCATCCTTCAGTTCCTTCCAATCTTGTGGTCTGCTTGGATCATTCACATTTCCTTTGGAACATGAGGCTGCTGATGTAATCTTACAAAATTACAAATGTAATCTTACAAATGATGTAATCTTACAAATGTGTAGAAATTAGTCTTTAGTTTTAAGCAAATGATTGTATTGGCAGTGATCACTAAATAAATCATTGATACGGAGGAAGACAAAGAATATTGGCATTTGTGAGCTTCAGGTTGCTCAAACAGTACCTTAAAGTGTAGATGTGTTCCATAGAGTGACTAAAAATGGCACCAGCTTACTCAACAGATACAAAAATTTTCTCTCTTTACTTCAGCAGATGAAAACAAATTTTTACTCCCATTAGTGCTGTGTCACTAACTGATGAATGGATGAGAGACTTGGATTCTGTTCTTCCTAACATATCAATAGAATTAATAACAAAGTTTCAGGTTCAAGCCCAGATTCTGTCTTCAATTCCTCCTCTGCAGCTCCAAACTGGGGGGAGAGGGGCTGCACAGGTGTAACTGAGTTGACATTTATCCTGCAGATTTCTTACTGCTAGAAGGTGGGGGGGGGGGGGGGGGATGCACAAGCCAACCCAGCAAGAACCCAATGTAACTTCCAGGTCCTAGCGTGAGTGTGTAACACGGGTAATATAAAAACCATCTTTTTCCTGTAAACTAAGGAAAACTGTTTTCTCTTTAGATTGAGGCAGTAGAACCACTCTTTTATCATGCAGTTGTCATGTGTTTGCTCATCTCAGCACAGGACTTTGATCCCTTCACAGGGATAAACTGACTCATTGTGTTCATTTATGATCAGTTTAATAACCCCTTTATAGCTGTATTCCATAGTGATAAATTGCCACTGAGATGGAGTCAAAGCCTCCATTAAGAAGCTTCTATCTGCCTAAAGAACAATTTCTGGAGCTGCAGCAAATGAGCTCTTACTGCTAATCGAGAAACAACATAAATTGTTGGAAAGCTAAATATCTAGTGATCTTTAAAATACCTGTATCATGGAATTTGGCACCTTCTTTTCTAAGAGAAAATGGTACTCTTGGTCTTGAATGTTTGTATCCCACCCCTGGGAGAGCGTGGGACTTTGTCCCAGCTAATGCCTGGCCTACTTAAGAGGTCTATGACTCGGTACTGCTTCCAGCTCACAGACATGGTTCCTTAGCATAAGTGATTCTGGCTTTTAGTTCTGAAGGTGCCAACTTCAAAACATGCTGTTGGCTCAGTCACATCATCTCAAGTTTATCGCTCCGGGAGCATTTTAGAGCAACATATTTGTCATTGCTTCCAAGGGTTTTCCTGCCCTGACATGCTCTATATTTAATTCACTCATTACAGGTACATCCATTATCACCTTTTTTTGTATATTAGCCACTCACACAAAAAGCCTCTCTGCTGCGTGAACTCACGTCTATTCAGACTCATGCTACTGGCCCTACTCAGATATTCTCCAACAGCCCAAATGCCCAGACGTTAAGTTGGTGATGGATAAAACTGGAAATAGACAACTTTGTGACTTCATCCCTCTACACAGAGAAGGAAGCCAGTCCTATTTTTCCTGTGTCCCAACAGGCTGCCTGACTCATGCTCTGTTCTTCCACAAATGTTTTATTTAACCCTTTCCAAGGACATAGTAGGGTTGGAGCCCAAGACTGAGTTTGTCCAGCGCTCGGGCCAGATGTGGCCGTCTTTAGAGACTTGCACTGAGCTAAGAAAGATGAATATACTTGTCCTGAACCCCTTCCCTGTATTCTTCCATGCATTCTCAGCAGCCAATGTAATTAGTGCTTAATTTGTCATGGAAGAGGTGCTAGGACTCAGACATTTTTGCAGTCACAACTGATTCAGCAAGCCTAGAGATGCCGGGGCCATAACTGCCAATCTTAGGGGTACAAAGGCTTAACCATGGCACAAATTAAGCACTGGCTTTGAGCCTCCACTACTGCAGGCACATACCTGTCAGCAGTTACTGAGATCAGGCTGGGGAGAGAAGGATTGATATGCATACTCCCGTAGGAAAAGAACATGGGCAGGAGAGAGGGAGATCTAAGAAACTGCATCGATGTCCTTCACCTGCATCCCTGACAGAGGCATTTCAGGTGAAGTAGGGGCACAGACCACAAAGGGGTCCACTGTGCCCTCAGTCCTGTGTATAGCTTGCACCTTCCACTCTTCTCAGTGGGAAGACACATATACATGGGAAGACACTCTGCTGCAAAAGGCTCCAGAGTAGGGAGAAAACATCTTGCTGTTCGCTCCTGGCTCAGCTTCTCCCAGTCACACACTGAGCACATAGGCTCTTCTCATCTGACCGCCACAGCAGGAGGAAACCTTGTGGAGCGTGCTCACAGCTCCCACACCCAATTTCCAGAAGCTTCTGGATCTGAGCAGCCAAATCTGCCCAGCATCATAAACCAGCCGGAAGAGGAGGTTGGCTGAGGGAGGTCTCTGCGACTGTGGGGCCTATTTCTGGTCCCTCATCTGAGCACGTCTCCGGGCAGAGTTCCTCTGGGCAATGTCTGCTGGCTCCCTCGACACCTTCTGGGAGCAGTGGGCGCTGTCTGGGGTTCTCTGCTCGGTGTCCCCTTTCAAATCCCTTGTTTTAAACCTTTGACCCCCCACGTCCGTCCCTGTTTTTTTGATTAGTTGTCCCCCATATTTAGTTGGATCTGGGCCTACTGCCATCTCCCCTTAGGCTGGGGGAGGGGTTTAAGCAGTGGGCAGGCCTGTGCCTGCCCACTACCCACCTGGTATCCAGATAGTAACATAACCCAGCCTCAAGAGATAGCCCTCAATAAGGCATGGGTTACAGAAGCAGTTCAGAAAATGCTACCCTGAAGTCCTAGAGTTGAATCTCTTACCTGGCAGCCTAAATGTGGCCCCGGGGATTTCTCCTACCTTTTGCTATGTCATTTGTACCTGCATGTACCATAGCCTTTGACTCCTCTCCAGCCCTGCAGATAGGTCTGTCTTGATGTCTCAGGAGGTCTGCAACCTTTGTGCCCTGCAGGCAAATTTACCATGCTGTTACTTTTGTCATCGCAAATCCAACTACCTATTTTTAATAATTGAATTTCCCATTACTATTACCTGTCTCTGCCTAGTAACTGAGGCTGCCTCCTGAGGCATATTCTCAGTTTGAGAGGATACCATGACATCATCTGGAAAGATGGTCCCATCTATGGGAATGTTTCTTTTCCAACTTGAAACTCTCCTTTCCCAAGACTTTCATTCTCCTCAACAGCAGAGGGGCTGACATATAGTGGGGGGTGGGACTTCTCTATTGTGGACCAGAAAGGCTCATGTGTGTATCTCACTGTCTCCCTTATCCTCCAGTTTGGCCACTCTGGTCTCAAGAGCCCATACTGTCCCTCTGAGAATCATCAGGTGCTTGCACTGTACGTACATATATGAGGTAATTGTACATGCTGCAGTCAATGCAATAAACTGGATAGTCCCATTCCACTGCTGGACTTTTGCTTGCATTCATTTTATTTTTGTAGCGTTTTTTGTACTTGTGTAGAGGTGAAGTTTATAGTATATGTTAGGTGTACCTGCCACTCACATTCCCACACAAACCTCCTGTTTGCTAGCTCCACCGGTCCTTTAGGAGCTGACTTTTTAAACCTTTGTCTCCCCCAGGTTAGTCCTACCCCTTGTCAAGAGCTGTGAAAAGGGGTTAGTGAATCAAAGCATGCCAGACAAGAGCCCACTTAGTAAACGCTCTGGCTATGTCTACACTTGTACAGTTGACATAGTCGTCCACACTGGCTTTAAGTCGACTTAATAAGGTCGACTTAACGCTATTTCTTAAGAAGTCGACTTAAGGCTTAAGTCGACCTTCAGAGGTGGTGTTATTAAGTCAACTTAAGGAAGAGCTTAAGTCAACTTAATAAAAGCCCAATGTGAATGTGGCTTTGTGTAGGTCGACTTAAGAATCCTTAAGTCGAATTAAGTTGCGAGTGTAGACGCAACCTCTGAGCTGTGCCGACTATCTCCCTTGGCTTAGTGCACAGTCCTAAAACAAACAGAGTCCTGTGGCACTTTTAAAGACTAACATTTATTTATCACATGAGCTGTCGTGGGAGAAAATCCCACTCCATTTTCCCCCATGAAAGCTCATGCGATAAACAAATCTGTTAGTCTTTAAAATTGCCACAGGACTCTGTATGTTTCTCTGCAATAGACTAACACGGCTACCCCTTCGGAACTAGCCCTAAAACAGATCACCCTATGATCTTTTATCAGGCAAACACACAATGGTCAGACAAGCCGTGATAAGATGCAGGAGCCGTGTAGTGTGTTTTTACATAGCTACGGTGTGACAAAGGCTGGCGAGCCAGGAATAATTGCTTGGCCATTGATTCTGGTAAAACTTGCTCTCAGTTGCAAATGCAAACTGTCGCCAAGGCTACAGGCTGGGGCCTGCATTCTGTCACCAAGGCGACCGTTGGAAAAGCCTCTGTTGTGGCCTCCCTAGGGTAAAGGACGGGGAAGGAGCCTGCTACTTTACTTATTGGATGTGTAATGACTCTGCCCCAGGACTGACGGACTCTTTCATGGAAGAAGCAGCAGGTAAAACCAGCCTCTCAGCTGCGAGCAGCTCCCAGGCCTTGCTCCGGTGTGGGATAGCTCTTCTCGGCCATTGTCTCCCATGCAGCGAGCAGGTACTGCCTTGGATTGCTACCTCCTGCTCCTGGGCGGTGTTCCATAAGCCATGTGCTGTCTCCGCTTACCGCATTAGTGCAGATCCAAAGGGGTAGCCATGTTCGTCTATTGCAGAGAAACAAGGAGAGTCCTGGTCTGTTAATCTTTAAAAGTGCCACAGGACTCTATTTCTCATTAGTGCCGTGACTATTGTTACACCCCCGGCTGGGGGTGGGAGCAGGGAAACAGAGCGGGAAGCCCTTTGCCCCTCAGTTCTATGGGCTGAAGTGAATGGAAAATACAGAGGTGGAGGGGAAATGCACTTGTGGGTTGGGAAACGATTGGACCCTGAAAGCCAGGGAACAGTGAGGGCTTATTTCTCAGGCATGCTCTCTCTCTCTTTTATGGGCAGTTTTGTCCCCAAATAATTACGCCCCTCCCCCCCCTCCATTTTTGTGCCAACCTATAGTTGCAGGTGCAAGTGATCAATTTGCTTCGATGCCACCCTGACAGTCAGGCATGCCGCTGCCAAGAACTAAGTGTGTATGTGTGCAGCGTATCTCCTAGCCCAGTAGGCAGACGTGCTAGCTCTTCTTGAGCTAGTATGCTAAAAATAGAAGCGTAGACATTGGGCCACGGGCAGCAGAGCCAGCTAGCTGTCAGTATAAGCCCACCTGGCCCCCTGGGTTTATACTAGGCTGGCTAGCCCTAGCCGCTGCCCATACCGGTACCCCAATATCCACATGCTATTTTTAGTGTGCTATCACCAGTGGCACTAACACGTGTCTGTCAGCCCAGGCGGGGAAGCACACTCTCAGCGACAGTGTAGACGTACCCAACAGGGCCTAAGTTCCAAAGGGGGAGCTGTGTTGGTCTAGTTCAGCAAAACAAACAAGGAGTCCTGTAGTACTTTTAAAGACTAACACATTTATTTATCACATGAGCTTTCATGACAGAGTGGGATTTTCTCCCACAAAAGCTCATGCGATAAATAAATTTGTTAGTCTTTAGACGTCCAAGAGGGCCTGTAACTCAGTGCTGCGGCAGAAATGTAAGTACAACGTGGCTCAGCTTCAGTCCCTGTGTTTGTTAAATGGCCTTGGCTCTTCCCTCAAGCACCACAAATACATCATGGCCCTATTTTGACAGTTATTTAATTTTTGTGAGAGGCCACACCATACCCTGCATCCCTGTGCTGGTGCGGCAATTCGCAAATCACTGTACTCTGTCTCCAGGGCTGGCATCATCAGAGAATTAGGAAACACTTCACTGGACCCTAATTATATCCTCTATCAGCCTGTGACCAGGGGCTAGAAAATGTGCTACCCAACTCTGACTCCCCTTTCTGTTTGTGGGATTGGAAGTGAAGCCAATAACTAAAACACCAATTTTTCATTTGTTCTTCCTCACCCTGATCTATAGCGCAGGCCATTGTGGGCCAAAATGCACCCCAGGAAATTGTAAAGTGCTGGATGAAGCAGCCTTAATACCTTCAGGTCTAACCTCACCCCTCTAGAGTTAAGGGGAGATTCAACGCCCTCAGGATATGGATGTGAAGAAATTCCCGTGTTCCGTATGACACTTAAGGGTCAACAGTGTGCTCAGCCCTGTACAGCTCAGGCTATCAGCTAAGAAATGGTCTATTCAATTCCATTTTGATTTAATTATATATCACTTGTCAGGAGACTATCAACTTTGAGATAGAGTGTGACACTCATCAGCTGGAAGTATGTAGAGGAATGTCAACCGTAAAAATTGGAAAGAAAAGCTATGTACACTGGAAATTCTGGCACTTGGGATTGTTCTTCTTAATTTTACTTCCTGTTGGCTAATCTCATCTTAATGTGCATAATTTCTCCTCTGACCTGAGATGATACTGTGTTATTATTAGAGACATCTCATTTTATACTTAAGATAGAAGGTCTTTGTGGCAGGAGGCTTGTCATCTGCTTCTTCTGCACAAAACACAATGGGATCCAAAATACAGCTCTTTAGTTGCATTGCAATAGAATCAGAGCTCCATTGTGCTAAACACTGTGCAAACATATAAGGAGAGATGAGATGAGAGAATAGGTGTATACAACAAATAGACAGGTATGTGGTAACAATGACTTGACAAGTACATGGAATGATAACTCTACAAGAGGACGGTTAACTGGTCATTGGCTGTTCTGTTCTAATTCGTTTTGTGAAAAAAAAAAACATTTATCATTCATGTTACATCTGAACAATTTTAGGCATAGTCAGTTTGGATTTCCGTAGCATTTCTTGGTAAGAAGATGATGCAAGATAGCCCGATATATATCCCTACAGATTCAAGCTATGGCGCTGTGGACTCACATTTGTAAGTTACTAAAATTTTCTTTTTAAAGGGTGATCTTTATTTTTACCACTTTTTGCCCCATTATGTATAACTCTTCACCTTTCCCTCTATAGTAACTATTCTCTTTGTTTTATTGGGTTAGATTTTAAGAGGGAGCTTTCATCACAATTATTCTATAATGTTTTTTCCTGTAAATTTATTATACAGCATTTGTCCGAAAAGGTAAAGAAAGGTTTTGTAACTAAAAAAAAATCTCCCATCAGACAAAAAAAAATCTTTGTTTTTAAAAGTACCTTATAACCAGGTTATAGGCTGTTGTCTAATTGTTAAAGATAACACTGCTACTTTGGTTATTTTTTTAAGAATTATTCCCAGTTTCATGGTTAAATATAGTGCAGCAACTAACAAGATGCATCTGAAATAAACATCACCAGTCATACAACCTTACAATATATTATGATCAGGTCCAAAGAAACCAATACCTGTCCCTCTGAACATCTGGATGAGTCAAACAATGAGAGCACAGCAGGAGATAGTGAAGAGGAAGAAAAAGAAAAACAAATGAGGAAAAAGGTGCTGTCTATAAACTGTATCCCAGCACCAAATGAGAAATTAGAACAAGCACTGAAGATGGCAGAAAAGTTCATTAAAGAGAAAGAGGTAACAGGAATTGGAGCTGGCCCTTTTGCATATACTTACTTTTTAAAAATCTTGTGTTTTTATTAATTTCTGCTTGAAACTCCTGAGGATTATCCCAACCAAGTGGGACTGGAAGCTAGTGAGGTGTTGCGCTATTGGGAGAAGAACCAGAGTGACAGTACTGAAAACTGAAATTCTATAATGATTTATCAGTATAAAAGGATGGCTGGTCTTATCTGGTTAAAGCACTGGATTGGGACTCAGGCAATCTGGGGTCAATTTTCAGAGCTGCCACAGACTCTTTGGGTATGTCTACACTGAAGGCTCTATTAAGTGGACTTAACAAGGTCAATTTTAAGTCAACTTAAAGTCGACCTTGTTAAGTTGACTTGGAGCGTCCACACTGAAAACTCCAGTCAACTGCCGGCATCCACACTGGCAGATGCTAGGTTAACAGAGGAGTGGTCAGGAACTCCGCGAAGGCGCCAGTGTTCCCTCTAAGCTGATGATGCAGCTGAGCAAAAGATTGTACTTGTTGAATGGCAATTTGTGAGGCATGGTGTCTCATGGGCAATAGTTTTTTGGCGCTGGAAGCATCAGCAAACCTAAATACCTTAAGTCAAAAGAAATGCATAAATGTTGTCTTTTCGTTTGAACTTTAATAAAAATATTAAAATGAAATGTTTCCGTTTTATTAATTTACTATGGGTTGGGCTAGAGAGAAGAAAAAGAGCTGCGGCCATCCGGCTGTGGAGTGCCGTGGCCGGGTTGATCGGGCTGGGGAGAAGAAGAAAGCTGCAGCTGGGGAAATCAGGCTGGGGAGAAGGGGAGAGCTGCAGCCAGGGAGCGCTGAAGTTGACTTAATAAGCGCCCAATGTGAACACACGGTTCTTTAGGTCGACTTAACCCTCCTGAAGGCGACCTAAGGCTCCGGTATAGACGTAACCTTTGTGACCTTGGGAAAGTCACTTAATCTCTCTGGGTACGTCCACACTGGAGCTTTAGGTTGACTTAAGGATGGTTAAGTTGACCGACAAACTGCTGCATCCACACTGGGCATTTATTAAGTCGACTTAATAAGACCACCTTTTAAGGTCGACCTAAGGCTTAAGTTGACCTTATTAAGTTGACTTAAGCCAGTGTAGATGGGACAGGAGGTAGCCCTTAATACGACCTAATTGGCATCCAGGCCCCCTCGCAGAGTTCCTGGCCACTCCTCTGTTGACCTAGCACCTGCCAGTGTGGATGCAGGACTATGGAGTCTCTAAGTCAACTTAACTTAAAGTCAACCTCGGTTAAATCGACTTAACAGAGCCTCCAGTGTAGATGTATCCTCTGTGACTCAGTTCCCTGTCAGTGAAGTGTGAATAATAATACTGCCTTTGTCCAAATTGTCTGTTTAGACTATAAATTCATTGGGGTAGCAATTGTCTCATGTTTGTACAGCATCTAACACGATGAAGCCTTGATGTCAGTTGCATTCTCTAAGATCTAGAGCCTCAAAGGTACTTATGCCTGAAATCAACTAGCGTTAGATACCTAGGTGCTGTTGCAGGGGGGCCTAACTCTAAGCCCTCCAGCTGGGCCTGGCCAAGGTGTAGCAGCCACTCCCCCCTCCAAGCCCCGCTCCTTCCCCCACCCCTCTCCAGCCCCCTAGAGGCAGACATGACCCTCAGGCCAAAAAGTTTGCCCATCCCTGTGCTACTTTAATACAAATAATGCATAAACTAATACCTCTAGTTGCAAACTCTGACTATGCTTCCAGAAAAGGCACTCTGTCTGGCAGGAAGTGGAATGCATGACTCGATTTCATCTAGGCCACTTATGTGTCAGTCATGGGATGGTAATAATGACTTTGGGTGCTTGGCAGTTTAGACTGATTAAAGACAATAATCATGAGGTCAGAGGTTCTTTCCCTGTTACAAATCCTGTGTCACCAGCTCCCCGTGAAGGGGTTTGTTTCTTCTGTAGGAGGTGGAGTATCTCAAGCGCTATTTAGTAGACCACAGGGTCCCAATGCATAATTTTTAAATGACTCATACAAAGGAGTAGCAGGTTTGCTGTTGCAATTTTTTACTTTTATTATAATAAAGCTGATGTTTCGATCATCTTTTTCCCAAGTATGGGCTTTCTCTCATAGGCCAAGTCATCAGTTCCTAGCAGGAAAGATTCAAAGAATTAGCAGACATCTTTGGGAAGCCAAAAATAGCTGTTGATCCTAATAATGGCAGCAGTAGGATGTTAGTCATCATCATTATGTTTCTGATGACAATACTTGCTTAATGACCCTGGGATATTAATAGTCACATTGGTATGTGCAATTGTGAAAAGTCTTTTTAGCTTGCTGCTGAGGTTCCTTCTCTCCACCTCTTCCCCTGCAACAATCTCCTCATCAGCTCTCTCCCACTACAGCTCCACCACACACCTGATCCTTACAGAGACCTTTTCCCAGTCAAAGGAATCCCTCGCCTTGCTCCCTCTTATTGTGATCCTTTCCCAGGGAATCTTCCATATGCTTCCTCCTGCTGCCTCCTCCCTACCCCCCTCTCTGTACAGACAGCCACTGGCAAAGCGTCAGTGACTACAAATATTCATATTTGTCCCATGAGTCTCAGACACAGCCCTGTTAAAGATTCCAGTGAGGGTCCTGACAGAAGCAGTGCAGCCCAGTTGGAAGACCCTGGACATAGCTGGCTTTATGCCACCTCTTGCACTGGCTGATGTAAGAGGCTGAAAATGGCTCTTGTCTAAAGCAGTACAGTCCCTGAGATGTACTGATTTTGAGCAATCGGATCTAGAAGCCCAAAGGCTCTCAATGCTCCACTCAGCCTCCCTTCTGCTGCCCTCAGCCCCCATCCTTCCCTTTAATAGGAGTAATATAGGCCAACTTATGTCAAATTCATGCTGGGGAAATTCTCCCTCACCTCTTACTGTTTTGGAACTGGGGCCAATTCTGGCCCTACAATCATAAAACGGGCTGACTCAGCTGTGATAGTCTAGAAACAAATGCACACAGACACATGGTTTTATTCTAATCACTAGGTAGACACTTCCCCACCTAACTTGAAAAAACTCTGAGGGCATCTAAAATAACTTCTACTTTGTTGTTCCTTAGGTGCATAAAGCCAACAAGGAACTTGTTAGATGTGTGGCTCTGACTAGAATTATCTATGGAGATGGTCACTGGCGACTAGGACAGGCATTTGCCAACCTGGCTCACAGCTATCTAATACTTAGAGGTAAGTATCTAATTTCAATTACCCCACATCAACATCTTGAAAGATAGTGAAACCAGTTTCATTACTTTGCTCCTGCAAATATTTATGCATGTCCCCAATGGGACTACTGGATGTCTAAAGATACTTACATGTATATGTGTTTGCAAGATTGCTCCATTTTATGGCAGGTGTCACCAGATTGTGATGTTAAACAAAATCTTACAAGTTCTTTTTTTAGTGTGCAAGCAAGATTGTAGTCTGAAGAAATGTTGTGGTGGTGTTAGTTTTGTTATGAAGTCACCTTGGAAAGCCTCCCTGGCACATAACAGACTTTACACTCTGCCTTATTTTCTATATTTGGGAAAAATTTTGGAGACGAAGTACCAAAGAATGCCCGTGTGAGTCTTTTGCAAGAATAGATTGTCTGGGAGCTGTTTATAGCTTCCTCTTTTCCAAAAGACGTATATATGTGTAAGGAAGCAAGTTACAGCTAGAATATACCCAGAATATGCATCACTGATTTCTCATCCACTGTCAAGGTGACCTGCCAGGCCCCAGACATCTGCTACTACTAGACAACAGGGCAATACTGGTGTCAGAAGTGGAGTAGTGGTGTCAGAAGAAGAGTTATCAGAATATACAACAGAGATCAGTGAGTTAAATTCATCTCTGGTGTAAATTTATTGGAGCCAAAACTCAGTCAATGGTTTCACATGTGAAAGGAGACTGACTGAGGACTGAAGGTTAGTATAGATCTGTCCATTCATATCTGCGTCTGATGGTTAGGTACAGCATATTCATCACATAAATCATTTCTTCTTTATGGATGTAGAGTTTGCCAATTTGCAATAGCTACATCAGTGAAGTGCGGAGCCCCCAGACCATCATCTAATCTGGTCAGAGGACAGTCTTCAGTGATGTGTGACATTGCCTGAGTTTAGTCACAGCCACCTGTGGGGTCTTCTTGTTGGTCCGAGTAGTGACGGTTGCCTGCATGTGGATCCTGGTCCGTTCAAAAATCAGTTCAGAAGGGCCCCTGAGCAATGTGGCAAATGAAAGCCAGGTAAATACAGGTGGGGTCAGTTATAAGAGACTGGTTTCTGATGTCAGCAGCAGATCAGTCTGCACACCAAATCAACGTCATGGAGAAATCTGGGCAGGGTAAGTAGACTCACAATGGGTGCCACAATGACAAGCACACTCGTGGTTGGTTGAATAGGTCCATGTATAGGAGTAAGGTTAGGCTTGCCTGGATCTTCTCCATCATTCTTACTGTAGCATCCTCACTGTGGAGGAGTGATGTTTCTTAACATAGGGAGCCAAGGCACTGGTGTGGGTCGAATCATCCCAGTTTCCATATGGTTGAGGGTAGTTGTGCGTCAGCCAACCAGACATGATACAATGGATCCAGACTGGAGCACAGTATTCTGTTGCAGAGTAACAGAGGGCTAAACCAGATGATCAGAGAGTTGGTAGCATTTGCTCACCGGTGACGTGCTAGCCAATTTGATTGGAAGTCCTCACCTTCATTGCAGTTTTCCTCAGGTGGTTAACACATGCTGAGCTCTACCTAGGGTTACTCTGAGGTAGACAGGGTGGGATTCATGTTTCAAGCAATGTCCATTGAGAAAGACATCCAGTTCTGGGCTGCTCTGGCATTTAAAAATGGAACACAATCAAAACTGGCTTGGTCACATTTGTAGTAAACGTCACTAACTACAGTATTCCACCCATCTTAATCAACTCAGCATTTCAGGTGTCTGAGTTCTTGGAATAACTATGCTTGAACACCTAAGTAAATGTCATTTGTGTATGTGAAGTTACAGGACTGGAACTGCAGAAGGTCATTTGTCGAAGGGTTGAAAAGCAACAGTACCAGCTCAGAGCTTTTGGGTAGACCATTGGTTTGTCTTTTCTATGCACTAACAGACTCCTAGGTGCACTCAGAAACATCTATTGCAGAAGAGAAGGTCAATGATGTTGACAACCCATGGTGGGAGTGCTCCTGATAATTTGACTAAGAGACCTACATTTCGGACTGTGTTGCTATCAGGTCTAGAAATATGACTTCCATCTTTAGATCTGTTTGAAGACTGTTTTTGATTAATGTTGTCAAAACTAGCACTTAATCACAGGTGCTCTAACCCCTCTAAAAGCCTGCTTGTTCAATGCTGAGTATTGACTGAACTTCTGGAAAATGCCCTGAAGAATGAGACGCTTCATCACCTTGAATGGCACAGACAACAGAGGTATTGGTTGATAGCTTGCAACATTATATGGCTCTTTCCATGTTCAGGGAAGAAAAAATTTCTGATATTCACTCTTCATTGACTTCTCATGTGAAGAACTGCACCAGCTACTGATGAGCACGGGTCCTGAGGTGCTTCAAGAAGTCTGGCAATATGTTGTCTTAGAAGCAGAGCTGCTCCCAATATCACTCAGAATTTTGTCTAACTCGGTGACTGTGAGCAACTCTGTGTTGCCAAGAGGAGCTTCTTTAATGGAATTGACACCATTTGTCTTGAACTTGTTGTTTGACGTGCATTTAATTTGGGGACTTTGACACATTCAACAAATGGCTGCTGACTTGGTTTTGCAGGACAAATGGTTGGCTTCCAGCTTGTGGTTACTGAGTTGCACCGAGACAACAAATCGAATTCCAGCACTGCCAGCTTGAATGAGTGGCATCTAGATTCCAAGATGTGCCTTCCCATCATACCCATCCACCAGCATCCATTGACTTGATTAGGTGATCAGTAATATCCGGCTCATCAGAGGACTCACACCGAATGAACAGTTTAACATAATCAGCATATAGACTAGATACTGTCTGCTAAGTAGAGATGTGCAAGTGGCTTTGAAGATGGCTCCTCAGAATCAACTGAAAGCTTCACTATTAGAAGAACAGAACCTACTGCATTAGTAGAACAGCAAATGAGTTTCAAAGCAAAATTTCAGAGTTAATCTCTGTGGTAGGAAATGTCATAATGATGGGCTTCCTCACCTTCCAAAGGAAGAAATGAAATCGTGTTGCGTCTGCACCGTATGTCTTCTCGTCCACTCCATGAGCAGGCCTTGAGCACAATAACAATGATTACAAATAAAAAGGAATAGAAAAACAGGGACACCATCATTTAAAAAATGGAAGTGGGGTTACATTCCTCATTTCATAATTTCACCTTTCAGCCTTAACAATGAAACAGAAGAGAAAATGTTCTATATTCCATAATGCTTATTGAGTTGCAAACTTAAAACTCAGCTCCTAATAGGAAATGACATGGATTCAAGTAATTGTGTACTTCACCTTATTTTCCTATGAGCTGTTACTCACAAAAATGTTCGATTTATAAGTCAAATTTTCAACTTTTTAAATGCACATCAGACAAAATACTTAGCTTCTATAAAACCTCAGCAAATTTCAGCCAATGCCCTCCTGTTTTTGTATGCATTTCTGGATTGTATCAAGATGCCTGGGAAATGGAACTACATTGACATGTATGTTAAAAGTGATCCGAATAATTACAGTGACCTATAGAAATTTGCTAATTGGAGTTGTGCTGCCATCTACCTTTAGTTTGAATTTAACAAATGAACCAGTGGTCCTTGGGCACAGATCTCTATGGCACAGATAGCATTAATATGCTCTGAGTGCTACTGATGTTCAGAAATACAAGAAATATTGCTAGTATCAGAAGTGAATACATTCCTTTAATTTCATAATTACAGAATCCTAAATATACTGGAACAATTTCAGAGAAATAAATCTTGTTGTCAGACAGATCTCCTTATGTATTTGCTTTATCAATGTCTGCAGGGATGGAACTCATGCCAGGGAGATGGACGGTAGTGGAGGTTAAAAGAAGGAAATAAGTGTGGACAATCCACTGAAACCTTTTTATTTTAACTCCCATTCTGTAAGTTCTCCATCTTCAAGCATCTGACAAAGTGGGATTTCTCTCACAAAAGCTCATACATTAAATACATTTGTTAGTCTTTGAAAGTGCCAACGGACTCCTTTTTTGTATGGCTGAACTAGACTAAGATGGCTACCCTGCTGGAATCTGACTCTGTTCAATGTGCAATGCTTGTCAAAAAAGAAAACAAAACATGTTAAGAATGGGATAGAAAACAATACTAAAATATTGTAATGCCAATTCCATGTCTAAAAAAAGCTGCAGCTCAAACAGGAGTTACAGACTGGATACAGAAGTCATTGGGTGAGATTCTTTCATCTGAGTTATGCAGGAGGCCAGACTAGATGTCATGATGGTCCCTTCTAGATTTAAAAATCACTGAATCTATAATACCACTATTTATGAACATCAATGACATGCCCCCATGTGGAATACTGTGTTCATTACTGGTCGCCCCATTTCAGAAAGGAGATAAAGAAATAGAAGTGGTTCCTCCCCATAAAAAAAAACAAGGGGACATTTAATGAATGTGAAAAGCAACAAATTTTAAACTGATGCAAGAAAACACTTTTTACGATATCACCAAAGGCAAGAGTTTAATGGGGCTCAAAAAAGGATTAGGCATTTGTATGGATACAAAGAATGTCCAGATACTTTACTGTTAACTTTTTAAATCATATGTGTACAATCATAAGTCAGCCACTAATAATTGGAGGTTAGGAAGAAACTTCTCCTATATCCAGCTTATTACATTATTGTTTACTTTAGAGGTTTTCATCTTTCTTTCTCTGAAGCAGCTGGTACGGTCATAGAGGAACCACAGGTCTAGCCCAGGATAGCAGTTCTTCTATTTCCGTGTGCCTGTGCTTTGCAGGTATGAGGCAGTATGACCCAGATTTTTAAAGGTATTTAGACATTGCTGTGCTCAGCATTTCATTGTTTAATTGATTTTGGATCCTAGAGCTCATTTCCAAAGGGGATTTAGGAGCCAGTGCTTTAGAAAATGAGATTTAGGCTCCTAAATTAGTTAGGTGTTGCAATACTGAGCATAGCTACACTCAAATATCTTTAACAGCCAGGGCCTATGTGTGCTAATCATAGGGATAAGCAGCAATAAGAAAAGTCTGTGAAGAATTAGGGGAGAAATGTCTTGCATTGGATCTGTTTTATGCTGGTAACTCTCCTTTGCCGGTGGTGAAAAAAGACACGTGGAAAGGTACCTGAAATAGGGATATGGTCAACTGTCTCCAGGTCCTCTGAAGATTTGCTTTGGGTATAATGATATGTTTTCCTAGACTAGCATATGGCACCTAGGGACTGCAGTCGTACAGAGATGGAATCTGGTTAAACATTCAGCTATATGCAAATACCATATTCTAAACTGCTTTATTTTCCTGGCTTCTTTATGACTATATATATATAACAATAAGTTGTCTCATGCCTAAAAGTCCTCCACCTATCCCAAGAGTGAGGGAAAGGGGGCGTGCTCAACTGGCAGTTGGAACATATTGTATGGTGGGTGGGAAGAGGGATGCATTAGGACTAAAGATAAAACACATGCTTATTCCCCTAAAAGGTGTTTCACCTGGGGAATGTCCAAGCTGTAACTCTGCTGTATCTCTTCAAATGCCTATTTTCCCTGTATTTAACATCTTCATCTGTTAATTGTCCTGAGGGACATTTATTTTACTGAGGTAGAATCACTTTAAGGGATTATTTCCCCCCTCTGAAATTCTCCTAATTGTTTCCTTATACATCTGCTGTGAAATGCTGGCCCCAAGCAAGTCAATGGCGAAGCTCGCTTTTGACTTTCATAGAGCTAGGATTTCACCCCTGCTATCTACACTGAATCTCTTCACAGAATTGCAGAGTTCAGGTCTTATTTTCAGTTTGAAGTTGCTGCTGTTAAGTTCATTCATTGTCTTCTCCTAGCTCTTCCTGCACAGGCCATAGAGCATGGTGAATCAGCCAGACGTACCATGATGACTGGGATTTGTACTCCACCAGCAACTCCAGAGGACAAAAAAGAAATATTAGGAACTCTTGTGACCATCTACTATACCTTGGGCGTAGCACATTTGGCACAGAACAAATATCCTTGCATTTGACAATACTACTTTATTATTAAAATGCTTACTACAGAATATTACATTTATAATAATCATTATTACTTACTATACAGTGCTTTTCCTTCCTCTTCCAAGTGCTCCATACAGCAACTAACTAATCAGGTAGCATGCTTATGAGATAGGTGGGCAAATGTTATTACAGTTGGAAAATCAAAGCCATAGCAGTTAAATGACTTTCCCAAGGCTACAGAGAGAATTGATGTCAGAGGCAAACTTGGAAGTAGAAATCAGATGCATGTTTTTTACAGTCAGGGTGATTAATCGGTGGGACAAACTCCCACAAGACGTGGTGAGCCCTCCATCACTTAAAGTCTTCAAATATGTCTTTCTGAAAAACAGATTTAAGTCAAACAAGTTATCGGGCTCTATACAGGAGTAATGGGGACATTCTGTTCTCTTTAATACAGGGGTCATATTAAATGGTCCCTTCTGACCCTAAAAATCTATGAAAACTGGGTCCCTGTTCTGTAAATCCACTACACACATTACCCACCAATCTTATTTTGCTGTTACATGTCAGAGCTGTGCACAGACCCTGATATTTTTATTTCTTTTTGGAGCTTTGTACCAGAAAATAATATGGATTGGGATTTCTACAATGGTGAAATTCCATTGGATAATTCAAATTTCTACCAAGTCAAAAATCCTACATGAAGCCCTGATGAAAAGTCAATGCAAAGAATTTTAAACCTTTTCCCTTTCCTGCTTCCCCTCATGTTCAAGCTCTCCCTAAATTCTGTCATCTTGTCTTGTTCATTCTCTATTTGATTGTAAATGCTTCAGGATGGAATGTGGCTAACTCCTATGTTTTGAAGAACTCTGTGTATATTTGCAGATCTTTGTAAGTGAAGACAGCAATGGATTTTTATGAATAATGTAATTTACTACATCCTTTAATAGAGTGTTTCCACCCATGCATCAAACCTATCTCCTATAAACAAGCAGCAGGAAACCCAAAGCAATATGCTTCAAAACTGTATTGCAAGAACAGTTCTGGAAGCTAACACCTGCACAAATTGTTCTTTTCTGGTTAGTTTCTGCTGACATGGATTTGTTGGTTTAATCAACTAGCATGTATTTTTGGTACTTTTCCTTGACTGTCCCACCAGCAAAGAATCATATCTGAGTCTGCAGAAGGCAGAGAGATTTATGGAAGAATTGCGAGAACTGGATGAGAGAGTGATCATGGGATTAAAAATATCTCAGAAAGATATAATCATTGCATTGGGCAGGTAAACACAAAATACTAAGTGAATATCACGTGGGAGCAGGTGCTAAGGCATTTATGTAAATATACATTACTATTCCTTTTGTAACAGAAAATAAATTAGTAGAAGGGGAAAAGACTTCATTGGGAGTTTTTCAAGTGCAAGGAAAACAGGAGGAGGGCCTCTGAGTCACTTTCATGCATCTACGGAGATATGCACAATAACATTTTTACTAGAGAACCTAACTTTCCCCACTTTCTTTCAGGGTATGCTTACAGCAAAATAAGTTGGACTCTGCTACGAGTTATTTTGAAAAAGCCATTTATGCTATAATTTCAGTTGAAGGAGATATGGCCCCAGAACTGATAAATCTTTATCAGAAAATTGCCCAAAGTGAGCAACTGAAGAAAAACCATGAACAAGCCATAGGATATCTATTACAGGTAGGAAATTTCATAAATCCCACTAGAGCAGCAGGACTAAGTGAAACTTACAATTATTAGTTGCTATGATTGAAGTCAGCTCCTTTGTTTGATATTAACTTTAGCAAGGATCTGCTGAAGAATTTAACAAGAAACAGTCAATGATGTCAATACAGTATCCATTTAGTGAATCATCATAACCATGTTTGCCCTAACAATTGGCATCTAGAACCAAATTCATGGTTGACATAAGCAGGCAAGATTTCATTGACATCAGTGGAGTTTCACCGATTTACCCCAACTGAGAATTTTACAATCCCCCTGCTCATTAAATTCCTGTCCACATTAGCAAATAATTTGGTTGATGAAAGGAGTTTTATTAACATATATAGTTACTGATGTTTAAACGTGTTAGAGAAACTGTTCTCAGAATTGCCTTACAGTTCTACTCTGAAAAATGACTCTCTAAAAATCCCACACATAAATCATTTCCTTATCAAACTCTTCTCAGTTTACAATGAAAGAAAATTACCTGCAACTGCCACCACTGTGAACCCAGCTGCCAGATCTCCTAGGGCTGCACCTGTAATAAAGCTTCTTCATGCCAAATCAAGTCGCCATAGATACTTGTTCAACCATAGAGCAGTCTGTGGGTTTCTACAGGTGTCACTGATTAGGCCCGTCATTGCTGCTTGTGACGCTGCACAGGGACTAGACCCCAGCTTGGTTTCTCATTACTGGGGGTGGGCTCTGTAAGGCTGAATAGACTATTTTGTCCTTAAAGACAGCATCTGTAACTCTGAGTAATCATGGACACCTGGGCTGAGTAAGATGGAGAAAAAATTTGCCCAGTCTGAGTAGAACTGCATTTTAAACTATGTTCATCATAAAAGACATTGGTCATTAGTCAGAAGTGCAAAGCACTGTTAAGGTCCCCTGCTAGCAAAGTCTGAGCCCTCAGACTTAGATGGGAGCAGCATAAGAACCTGAACAGAAGACAAGATAACGTGATTCCTCTGAAAAATGATTGTAACTCAGTTTAAAAATTTCATCTACAGTTGACTTAGAGCTAAAATGAACCCATATCCATCAAAGGCCTTTCCCACCTGGCAGACTGCTATGCACAGCTGCTCTAGATAGATCCACTTTTCTCCTACGATTTTTCCCAAGTGAGGTAGTTTGTCTAGTGTCTCAGGTTATCCTGGCAGCAATCAGCTGTGTGTTGCACTGCCATCTGCTGCTCTGCCTGTAGTCCCTCTGGGAAGGGGCTGTATAAAATATGTACCAGGGAATCATAGATATGAGGAAAGACCCAAGCAAAAGCTCCACAGTGAGGCTGAGGCTATGTCTTCACTGCAAAGTTAACTCAATATAGGTAATTAGCTTAGGTCAGGTGAGAACGGCCTCCCTGGGCGGTGATGGTGTTAGCTGAGAAGTTGTGCTAATTTGAGCTATATAGCCCATATTCTTTGATGGGCTAGCCAACTTGAGTTAAAAGCACTACTACACTGCTGTTAAAGGGGTTTACGTGTGGCTAGGGTTCAAGTTAGCGGCAACACTCAAATTAACTCTGCAGGGAAGACAAGCCCTGATAAAGGAAGTGGCTCTGGGGATAATGCAGTTTCCTCTATTCTGATAAAGCTCCTTCTATGATGTTAGAAGAAAATGAGTCTTTCTGTAACTCTTTACCATTGTCACTTGGCAATTTCCTGCAGAATTTTGGTTCCTGCTGTTTGTGGGGTCAGACTGAAGACCTTGCCCTAAGCTGCCTGACTGCATCAAGCAGAGGAAAAACAATGGCTGCTTACTTCGAAATTGTACTAAACTACTTAATGCTGTTTAAATAAACCACCTCAACTTTTAGAGATTCAAAGGTTAAAAACTAGAAACTGCTCCAAACCAGACACCTGGATCCAAACACCCCTGGTTTATGTGTGTTTAAAATCTAACTCTGGACTTGAATCAGAATTTAAAAATAGCTTCCATTTTTAAAAGGTGCAAAGCACAGCTCTAGGGACAAAGAGCTCTGACTACTGGTGGTGTAGAAGCTGCCACCTTTGTCTCCAACTTATTTTTTCAAATATTTGCTCCTTGGGGGAAAGGCACAGTCTGAGAAGAATTGATACTGAGTGCTGGTTCAAACATTGGGAGTTAAACTGCTTAGTCTGGTGAAATTTTTCTGTCCCAGGGTGTCGTGTGGCTTCTGCACCTGTGGCTAATTTAACAAAGCTGGTGTTGTCTATAAAAATACCCACCTTTGTAGACAGTCTACTTACTGTACGTGTATGCAGTGTTCATTTAGCATAAATAACCTCCATCTTTTTGCTAGGCTCATTCCATTTGCGTGGCTCTGCACAAGAAATTCAGTGTTGAAGCTGCTCAGACTGGGCTATTTCTAGGCAAAGCTTATGCGGCAACTGGAGAACAGCAGCATCTTGGTAAGCAAGGCCGAGGTTTCCTTTATACAGAGCTGTGAGTCTTCTAAGGCCTAACAGAATGCTGTACATACAGATGAGCCAGGGTATTCTAAAAACATGTGCAGCTATTTAGGAATATACACACTAGTAAAAGTGAGCTGACTTATGGAATATTCAACACCCTAAGACTTAAGTTGTGGGATCATTGCCTAGAACCAGCATCTCACTGCACCTGCAGTAGAAGGTCTGCCCTCTCTTTACACATGTAAGACCCACAAAGCCAATGGCAGTTGCACAAGACAAGTGTAAAAGAAGATGAAGTCCCTAGGCAGCCCCTGGTAGTTCAGGTGTTCAATATTCCCTGAATTGGTGGATATTTTTTTTTCCAGTGTGAATGCCATGGAAACTGTGTTACCCTTACAGGTGGCCTCTCCAAAGTAAGGTTGAGGTCCATTGGCAGGGCAGTGTGGTGAAGCTCATAAACACACTGTTGTGTTTTGCCTGTTCTGTAGATAAGTATGTCCAGCAGGTTGCCACATGCCCTAAAACTATTTTGTTTATCCTTTTCTTATTAAAACAATATCAGACTTCAGTGAAGTTTCTTAGGATGTAAGTAAACTCAACATTTATCCCTTGCATTGAAGAAAGATAAAAACATCTTTTTATCTCCACCCAGTGACATAGTTATTGTTATGGGATTGTTAGCTGGACTGCTGATGAGATGGCCTGTTCGAAGAGGAGTCCAGTCTGTCAGTAATAATTACTGTGCTTATTTCTAGAAGCAGCTGAAATGTATTTTACAGAGAGTCTGACTGCATATCAGGCAGTACTAGGTGTAAAGGATTCCCTGACACTTACTGCAATTGAGGAATTCAGTAAATGGCTTGTGCATGTAGGGAAAAAACAGGTAACAACTAATACTAATTTAGAAGTTGCTTTCATGCCTTAGTGTTTGCAGCCATCTAGAACATGCATGTGCCTGTGTCAGAAAAACACACCTCTTTTTATTGCTCTCTGGTGCAATCAGCTCCAAGAGACTGTTATGGCAGCCAGGGGTGGGGGATTTGCTGGTCAAGGCTAGCTACCCCTTCTACACCTATCACAGGAAGGCAGGGTAGCATAGGAGCCACTTCACCTATACTGGGTCCTTCACTAACTGGAGGGCAACTTTGCCCTGGCAGTACAGCCCAGAATGCATTGGTCTCTGTCAGACTGCCAGTGCCAGTGAGGGGGAGCAAAGGAGTGAAAAAATGGCCGCACTGCCTAACATGGGATTCATTCAGCTTGGCATAGCCATGTATCATCTCACCTGTGTGGCAATGTAAACGTCCTCAGGAGATACGATTGTGCTCCCACTCACCTCAGTAAACAACTCCTATTAAATGCAAGAGGAGAAAATTCAGACTGCCTGTAGTTCTAGATCAGCTCGTAAGTAACACACTGAACAGTGTGTGTTAGGATTTGCCCAAGCACTTAGTCAATGTCTGAGGCCTTGCTAGACTGTTTCCAGGAGGAGGAGAAATAGATTAGAAGAGTCAGGTATTTCTTTGTTTACATACTTTATAAATAAACAGGTTTGTACTGAAGTCTTATTTCCCTGCACACAGTAGGAGAAAACAGCAAACCATTTCCTCGCTCACAGTTTCCATGCCTGCCTTTTCAGTTAGTTCTGTGCCCCACGAAGGCCTATCTCCAGGCCCTGTCAGGGCCAAACTCATACCTGCTTTTCTCATGGTGTGCTGGCATCCTCTTGGTTTCTCACAGACCCACCAGCTCTTATCAGTCAATGTCTCCAGCTGCTGCATTTGTAATCAGCCCCGGTCCCCAAGAAAAACCCCTCTACCCACGTGCCTTGGCTTCAGTTTGGCCTTGCATGCAGACTACTGCTTTGGGTGATGGCTTCCACCGCCTCCAGCTTGCACGCTCCATAAAGGAGTCTGGCACATCCATCAGCTTTAACAAGATCTGTGATTACCTACAGCTCAAAGGCGCGCTCGATGGCAGCCATTAGGACTTCTCAGTGCACAGGCAGTACACCCCAGAATCCATGCTATTGACTAGGTGTTCTGATTCCCCCATGAGCAATATTGGATGGCCAGAGGGGTTTTTTTTCATGCAACTTTACTCTGCATGTATTCTTTAAAAGGAAGCCATCACCATAAAGGACAGCACAGTGAAAATAGGGCACTAATGGTACTTGCAGAAATGCATAAGTGCTTTTGAAAAATTTGCCCTAAGATTATTTTCAAGGTACAACATCCTTCAGGTGTTTTTTTTTGTGGTACAAAATTATACATAATGCAAAATAGTACACAGTTACTTCATGGGGTCTGCCCCTTCACATGCTTATTGTTGAAATATACTGGACATGTCTTCAGGGGCATGGGATGCAGGATATTAGGTGTCAAACAACAAATTTTGTAGAGACAGGTGGTCACCCTACCACGCTTCCTGGTTTTCAGTTTTGTAAAAGTGAAACTATCAATCTTAAAGATCAATGCACAGAATTATACTCTGCAAGGTTTCCTTCCCATTAGAGAATGGCTGTAGCACACAAGAAGCACCAAATGAGTTAACGGTGCATCAATCAGCCATTTAAAGGTACTGATCTGAAAATGAATATCTTTTGATGTGCTAAACTATGTTGCATTTTTCTCTGTAGCAGGCCTACAGGCTGCTGAAAGATTCGTTAAAGTCCATTATAGAGACCTATGGTGAGTTTAGTGAGAAGACAGCTGAAACTTACCACATCATAGGCAGTATCTGCCTAGCAGAGGGAAAGATGAGAGAGGCTTATCAGCTGTTCACTAAGGTAATTACAACATTGCTAGTTATTTTCTTAGGCTTACTTCCTGACAGCATTTGAAAATGTAAATGGACACTAATTTTCCAAACTGTAAATCCTCTAGAGATATCAGGATTTATTTCTCTACAGATTACCAAGGAGTCTGATGTGCAGATCCTATTCATGTTAGTAATGAGACTTACCCACATACACCTGCCATCTGTGCCAAGTCCACACAGGGTTTTGGGCTGTGCAGGTATTTGGGCCCTGCAGCAGCTCTGTGCCACCCTTATTCCTGTCAGGCTTTATCCCCTAATGGGGGAAGGGTGCCCAAAAAATACCCGTTTTTTTTAGATGCGGATGCTGGGGAAGCTCCCAAAACCCCCAGGCAAAGACCACCACTAGCAATGAATTTTTGTTTACATACTATGTATGTGACTTTTATTTATGATTACTGAATACAGGTTACACAGATTACCAGATTAAGGCAGTGATTAGTAGTACAATAAACACCCAATATATCCACAGGCACTCTAAGATACAATACCACTTCTTGCATGAATGCAGGATTTTTCATCAATTATGGCTTTAAGCATATGATATAGAGAATATAACAAAGCCCAATACACACAAACCAAAACAATCAAGAACACAAGCCAATATGTAAGACGCAACCACATGGGACTCTTTGTACTATCGTATAGGGATCTCATTTACACCCGTTGGGTCACGGGGATCACCTATGCACCCTTGGCTGCACGCAAGATAAGTCCCAGATCTGGTCAACGGTTATCCCCCAATCACACTTCCCCTCCCCCAGCAGCAAAGTTATAGCAGAGACGATTGCCTAGACAGGGGCGCCCGTTTATACACTCATACAAGAAGGGGATCCAGTGGGTCATGAGGTTCACCTGTGCACCCTTGCTTTCAAAACGCTTGCAGGCCTTGGGGCGGCTGCACACAGGCTAAGTCTCAGACCTGGTCATCGGTTACTGTTTCCTTGAAGGACAAAAGAGTCTTGTGGCACTTTTAAAGACTAACAGATTTATTAATCACATGAGCTTTCGTGGGAGAAAATCCCACTTGTTTAACCCCAAGAAAATCCCACCTGTTTAACCCCAAGGCAACTGAGTCTGCAGAGCTCGAACTTATATGCAAATTTGACTCAGTTGCCTTGGGGTTAAACAGGGACTATGGATTTTTCTCGCATTACATCAAGTGAATTGACCTCCCCCCTCCTCTATGTGCTGTTCCCCAGTGTTTTGAATCCTAACACCTACTTTGATTTGCTGTTACAGCCTGGCTTGATGCTATGTCATACACTCCCCTGCATTTAATTTCCTCCCACTCTGTAACTTTCCTATCTTCAAAGCGTCTGACGAAGTGGGATTTTCTCCCACGAAAGCTCATGCGATTAATAAATCTGTTAGTCTTTAAAAGTGCCACAAGACTCTGTTGTCTTTCTACAATAGACTAACACGGCTACCCCTTTGGAATTTAAGCATAATCAGTATCCTTTCTTCTTGCTTTTATGTTAAACAGTGTTTGCAGATTCAAATTGCTGTTTATGGGCCTCACAACAGGAAACCCAAAGAGATGCAAGAGCTCCTGATGGTGTTAGAGAGGTGATATCATCAGCCTGATTATTTACAATGTGATAAGAATATACATCTTGTTTTTCCTTAGCACTGTCAAGACACTGTCCCTGCCCAGAAACTGTAGTAACTTGTTAGTAACAAATGTCCATATTCTGCATCTTGTTTCATATAATGAACAAAATTTAGCAGAGATTTTTGGGAGATGGGAGTCAGGCGGAGGTTAGACTCTGTGGTGCAGATCTGGAGAGGCACTAGCCAGGAGGGGTAGGGGGCAAAATGACTTTAAGGCACCTTTTTGCCACCTGGATTCTGGGTGTGGGGGGAGTGGCAAAATAGTCCCCACCCTAAGTTGGAACATCCTGTAAGTACAAAGCCAGGGTTGTCACTGGATTGTAGTATAGTTCAGGTTCCCTGAACATTGCATATTACCGTACATGTAGGAATTTCTCTCTGGTTCCTGGAAAGTCACTGTACATAGTTGCAGCAGTGTAGGGAGTCTGGAGTAGATTTCAGAATGAGAACCTGGATATTTCATGCAATGCAATTAATAATGATACATGGAGTCTTTTGCCATTGAATGTCTGGTTCTAATTCAAATCAGGTTAGCAATACCTGAGAGTTGTTACCGTCTGGCATTTGCTCAGCCAAAACAAGTTTCTAAAATTTCATTCTTTTATTCTTATTCAGTTCTATGTTAATTCTCCATAAAATCCCCATGCTAATTGAATGCTGCTGTTTCTCCTTTGAAAGTTAATTTAAGGATTAGAGACTAAGTCTGCAGCTATGAAAATGAAGCTTTGAACTTAGTAATTTTACTTAGAATGAAAATGTTCTGTATTAGCATTTTTAAAATCTCATTCATTTATTTAATCCCTGCACAGTAAAACATACTTGCTAAACATTGTGCTGCAGGAATTCCTTATGTGTAGAATGTTTTTCAAGACATAGTTTAGACAGGTCCCTATCACAATGAGTTTACACTTTAAGCTAGTTGAATTCACTGAAATCAGAGAATGATCTGCAAGAGCGGGAATAGAGAACACTGTAAAGCAGTGGTTTTCAACCATTGTGTTGGGAAACATTACTGTGTCACCACACATTAGTTAGTGTGTCATGGAGAGCCAGGGAGATGGCAGGATTCAGCCTGGAGCGGGTAGGCTCGTGTGTCCTGTAGAGTCGCAATGCACTGCCAAGTATGTTGTGACCCACAAAAGGTTGAGAACCACTGCTGTAGAGAATCAGCAATGACCAGGTGGGCAAATGAAGTGAGTCTTAAAAAGAGATCTAAACAGAGCTAGAGAATGCTTAGTAGGCAGGAAAGAGAAACATAGGCTCAGTGGCTATATCTACCCTTGAAAATTTAGGTCGACTTTAACTAAGTTGACTTAGTGAGTCTACACCTAAGTTTTAAGACTTTGGGGGGAACTTACAAAGTCAACCTATAGCGTCCACACTGGACACCTAGGTCGACTTCTAGGGGGTAGGGGGACCTAGGGTAGGTCCACGGGGGCAGGGGGGGCACTGTTTTAGTATATCAGCTGAGAAAGCTGCATGCTGCTTCTTTAACATTTTGTCTTCACTACAAAATCTGTTAGAGTACAGCTCTGAAGTGCTGAGTTTGCAAATACAATGCTCACCACAGCTATGCACTCAATAGTAGAGATTTGTACTTATGACTCAGAAGCCGTAGCCACTTTTGAAAAGTGGTCTGAGGCAGTTGTGAAAATCTGACCCAAAGACAAGTCATTGTATCACTTAATCATTAACCCAAGCTGCAACTTGAGACTTGGGTGCATGTCTGATGAGCCAAAGGCTGGAGCCACCATTTACTACATTCCACTGCTCTTCTTCTTCTAATAGCCCCTAGCTAGTTGTTACAAAGACCACATACCCCTCTGTAGGATTCCTCATATCAGGGGAATCTTCTGCTATTAACTGGAGGAGCTGAGGTCTGTGTTCCCTTAGCATAGGCCAGGCCCCCGCAATGCAAAGAGAACACTCCTCATGCAAAGATTGTTTAGAATAAAACTTGTTTTATCACAAATGCCTGTTAATCATTACTAGCTGTGAGTACTGTACAGATTGTTTTTATGTCTTTGGCTCTTCTTTCCAAGATCATTGTTGGAATGAGACAGGCTTTTATACATATGAAAAATAGTATGTTTAGTGATGCATCTGAAACCAATTACCTAATCTTTATGCTTCAACCAGTCTTATGTACAAAAGTAATGTTAAGCCACAGCTGTGTCCTTGAACACACCACCAGCTAACTCGTCAGAAATAAGTTAAATTTAGGAAGTCATGCACTGTTTCATTCTACTGGTCACCTGGGACTAGATGCGAGTCATTCTTAGCACCTCTTCAGCACTTTGCCTTTCAAGGTATTAGTTAGTGAAATCTCCAGGTAAATATTAATCTCTCTCCTTCATTAAAGGGAAAGCTAGTAGAGAGAATTTAGGGGGAAAATACAGTGATTTCTACTACTGACAAATGAATTTTCATTTATCTGAACATGTAAATTAAACACGACAAAGCAGTAACTAGATACTGTAAAATAAACCTTTATTTGTGAATGTGGCACTGCATAGTCCCAGAGGGCTGCCTTTTTCAAAATATTATAAAAATCCCGCAGTGTTTGATAAGATGTATCAAAACAAAATATTCAGAGCTGCAGGAAACGCCCATTGCTCTGAATGGTACGCACTAGATAAACAACTGTCTAATAGCACCTTTTGAGTTCCGCAGCAACCGACTGATGTCATAATTATCAGGTGATCTTCTTACCATTAACCTTAACCTCCTTCCCCTCTTTGTCCCAGATTAGATTGTAAATTCAATGGCAGCAGTGAGCATCTTTGTAGAGTTGTTAGCATAATGAGGACCTGAGGTCGACTGCTGCTTTCGGTTTTGCTATACACACAAAACTTATTGGGGCAGAGCTGTAGAGGTCCCTGGCTGCAACTCTGATTTCCTATTTTGAGGTGACCTCAAGCTGGTAACATGCTTTCATCCTGTTGAATTATTTGTGGTGGGTGCATCTGAGCAGACGCAGTGGATTCCTCACACCGCAAAAGATCATGTCTAGAACAGATGGCTACATTTACAACAGATCACATCTGAAGGGAACAAATGCAACTTCTGAGTGAAGTGCAGCCTATTACTGCTGAAAACGTGTCTTCATCCTGAAACTTGGACTCATGGCTTGTAAAACTGAACAGCGAGGTACTGGGGTTCAGGTGCCAATATTAACACATTCCTTCAGAAGGAGAATACCAGCATTCCTCAAAAGAATGGCTGTTAAGCTTTTGCTCAAGAAACCACCTCTTTCCCTGGTGAGCTCACCAATTACCACCTTAGCTCTCTTCCCTTTTGGAAAAAGGTTGAGAAGATGGAGAAGTAATTTCAACGAGAGTGCACAAGATGCACATCACTGAACGTGTGTCCCCTTCTCAGTCTGCCATATCTTGAACTACCTGTCCAGCATTCATCCTTATTCTGTGTGACACTGAAATACCAGTTAGGATGAGCCAAATCCATCAATTTTATATCACAACAGTTTATTTTCTGGAAGTAATTCATTCACTTTCTTTTTATTTTATTAAAAATACAAAAACATTTCTATATGCAGCAAAATATTAATTTGGTATCTATGTATAGCTTTGTTAACGTACATACAATTTAACAAATCATTAAAGTTGACTGGCCTCCCACTTATGACAAATTATAGTATTTTATATATATATACACACAATAAAAATCAATAAAATTCCTTGAGATATTTTTCTTTGAAACAAGTATTCTAGTGCTCTTTCCCCTCAAAACTGTAATAAATAAGTTGTTTTGATGCGGAATGCAATGGAGTTAGGGAAGAACATGTAAAGGAACAAATTTCAATAGCAAGGGGTTTTTTTTTTGGTTTTGAAAATTAATTCAAAATGACACTGGCAAGTACTTCAAGTGATTTATGTTGGGTTCAGAATATCTTACCAGTACAGCGTAAACATTACTGCTGTAGAAAATGGGCCAAGTTCATCCCTGATGAAATTCCAATGAATTCAATAGCCACGGCAGACTCGAATCTAGCAGAGGATGAGCCATTTTTCAGTACTTGCGATAAGGCCACAATTTACTGTCATTGAGAAGATAGTTTCAGATTTCACTCTCCCCGGCTGTCTCACAAATTTCTTCTTTAAATCAAATGAGTAACGACCCACTGTCCAACACAAGCCAACATTCAGACATTCACCAACTGTAAATGCTTAATCCATGCTCAGAGCAAACCATGGCCAAAAACTGGTGGATTAACACATTGCTATCGTCAGAGATTTACCTGGTTCACTTTATTGCTTGTGTTTGCAATTATTATGACAGCCGTGGTAGAATATCAAGAGTTTGGTGATCATTCCACTTTTGCAATGGACAAGGGTCACATCACAAAATCACTACCATCATAGCACCCTTCTCAGCCTCAGCGCAGAGATCAACAATTAAGCTACCTCTTCACTTTTAAAGATGGTCATTCCAGGTCAAGATTGAGAAATACTGGCAAGGCAATATGGGAGAAGCTTCGGTGTAGCTGCTTGTTCTACATCCTTCTGTGGATAAACAGGGTGTCTATTTGCTGGGCTATCAATCGGGCAACTTTCATTCCAGTTTAATTAAATATTTTATTATTCTGAATGTTCATAATGTCCATATCAAACAGCTAGAGTTCTGATTCAGTAATATCCTCATCAGGGCAACAATAGTACTCCACAAAACAGATCTGTCCATCTTCATTCCTAATCATATACTGCAGTGAAAGGAATCCCCGATTATCCGTTCGAATAGACACTTTACAAGATAAAGCAAGTGCTTTAGTAGATGGTTTGAGCAAAGAGATCTTATACCTGCAGGTAAAGAAAAGCCATTTTAAAATATATTAAATGTAACAGTGGCTGAAACCTTACTCTTAATTAATGGACCTAAAATTGACAAACCCAAAAAGCAACAATCCAGCTACAGTTGTAATTTTACTCTCTGGTTTAAATTTTCCGTGATACTGCATCAACTGTATGAACTTTATACTCTAATTTTTAATACTGAGCTTTTGATCAGAGGAACAGACTTCTGTCAAAGAAAAATTTTAACTACTACTATATGTTCAGGAGATGACAAACCCACTTTTTCAGCTTCTTGGTAAGAATGTATCATCAGACGACTACTCTTACTGTCCTAATCACCAACCTGTTTGTCTGGGTCTGGTTACAATGAAATGCTTCCATCAAATCTGAGTCTTTGGGATAGTCAAGATGAGAACTTCCTGCATTCCCAAAGGTGGATAATCTAAAAGACAAAATGCACCACCTCAGCAGACCATTTACTACTGGCACCATCATATCTGAAAAGTGCAAACAACAGACGGTGATATTTCACATCAGGACAATTCTCAAAGAAAATTGCAACCAGCTAGGGAGCATTCATGAGAAATGAGGTAGCACAGCCACCATTTTATTTTCTATTCGTATGAATGAATCTCAATACAACGATCTCTTGCACTACAAACTCAAGAGTTCCCCTGGCAGCAGCTGACTGTGGCTTCAAAGAAAGCTGACTTAAGCTAATGAAAGACTGATGTTGTATGACTGCATTGGCACCTAGAGGCCACAAGCAGCTACAACAACAAAAACTGAAAGAAACCTGTTCTGCAGCACCTACTGTAGTGCTGCCAAGACTGGAAAGCTCATGTGTTCCTCTATATCCTGCAGCATACAACTCCTGAATTTTTAGCCACTCAGTCATCCCCACCAAGGCCATGCAGACCTTGGAGCTGATTCTTCATGACCAAAAATACTGTAAGAATGGATTCAAAACACAGCCTGGAATTTATTTCACAAGCTGTACAAAATAAAAAAGGAGTTGTATTTGCTTATACTAAGGCTGAAGCTGGCCCCTAACCTCAAACTGTCAAAAGCACCAGGATGAAAATTTTGGAATATTGAGAAATAAAGAATGAACAGTTCCTTAGTACCTTGTCTGAGTAATTAAAGTCTTCAGATGGGATGCAACAGACTGTTATAACGGAAGACATATTTGAACAGATACGGTGCAAATCTGTAATGTGTTAAAAAGCAGCAACAGTCATCTCAAACCATCAAAGAACTACTAAATTACCAGACATGAATCTTTGAAATGGAAATAGATTTTCAGTTACCTGAAATAAGGCTTGTCCGGAGACATGGTAATTTGCAGGACTTCGCTGGTCATATCTAATTCAGCAAATGCTTCTCGTAACCCTTCTGACTGTAGGATAATTTTATTAACCACATTTGTACTGCAAAAATCAAAATCTAGTGTCTCTTCGGGTTCTTGAGTGTTAATTTTACAGACAGTTACCACACCTCCTTCTTCCAGAAATAGGGTCAAGGGGTAGCCGTAACCACGGTAACACATTCGAAGGGCTGTTGAAGTACCTGAAATGAGAACAGAATGAGTACTCTAAGAGTTAGCTGGTGTGACCTTTGGAGATCTGGGTTCTAACCATGCATCAATCAGATTAATGTATTATGCTCAGCCTAGTCTCTGACAGACCTTTACTAAATTCTGTCTCTAGGACAATCATCATACAATTTAGGACGATTGACAAAATTGCAGGTGTGCTAATGCTGACACAAATGTGCAATGGCAGAATTGTCTGAGAAAGCTTGCATTGTATCTGTCTGCAATGTGTGTGTCTAGTCAATGCTGTTACTACTTTCATTCATAAGTAAGACTTGGGAAAACATTTTAGAAGAACTATTTTCAAGCGAGAGAATAGTTCAATTTCTAATGGGATGTTTGACAAATGAATATTAATAATTCACTGCTCATATAGCTAGTGCGATATTTCATTTTGAAATAGCAGTTGAGAATAAAAGGCATTTTAAATTGATCCACTGGAAAACTAACTACATATGCCATAATTATAGAATTATAGAAACAACACAAGCAGCTTCTGTGGCTATATAAAATACCTTGTGGGCCAATGGTGCAACCCAAGATCTAAAGCAAAAAAGCACGGTGTATTTTACTAACTGAGAAATGTGCGTAGAAGGAGGACACCCACATGCTCAAGTCATGAGGAGATGGTTTATTTCCCAGCTCTGTCACACACTTCTTATGCAAACTTGGGCAAATTATTTTAGTGTCTCTGTGACTCAGTTCCCCCTCTGTAAAATGGGATAATACTTAGGCATGTTGTGAAAATCTATTAATTGTGTCTGAGGTGCTCAGATGCAAGACTGTAATGGAGGCCACAAGAAGTATCTAGAAAGAGTGTACACCCATTACTGAGATGCATGAATGTTTTTATAACACTTTAGGGTAGCTGAAGTCGAATGGATTGACCATAAGGCTGGGAAGCAAGGTTCCAGTCTAAAGTCTGCCACTGACACACAGGGTAAACTTGGACATGTCACTTAACCTGCCTACTTACATACCTTTTTAAAAGCAGTTTGAAATCTACAGGGTGAAAGCACCATGGGCCCCAAGAAACACCTTGCACCACTGCAGTATTTCCTTCTACTTGCAACAACTGACCCCTCTGTGCCTTAACATTCCCTAGAGCTGTGTATAGTCACAAGAAGATTCCTTGGCTATTTCTCTTACACATCTCCTATTTATGAACACATTTTGTCTTCCACACTCAAGACTTCTCATTTGGCACCTTTCACTGCCTCTTTACCTAATTGTGTCCAATGCTATCTTTTCCATCTGACAGTGGCTGGCCACTCTAGCAATCATCAGAACATAAAAGTTGCAGCAAATTAAGCCAGTGTGTGCCCTAATCAATCAATGGTAGCTGCTTTTCACAATGGAACTTAATATGGGAAAAGCTAGGAAATCTTGCAGTGACAGGAAAGATCACTTTCATAAAGGTTAGAGGTGGGTCGAAACACAGGTTTCACTACATGATTACTAAGGGTCACAGATGAGGACGTGCACACACAATACCTGGCAAAGAATTTGTACCAAAAATGGTCAAGCAGTCTAAAAGAACACCCAAATTGACTCGTAACATCACAGACTCCTCCTGTACAATAAATTCTTGAAAAATCCCTGCCTGTAAGAGAGAGAGAAAAGAAATGTGTTTATGGAAGAAGTACATTTGTTTCCCTTTCTGTAGTAGCAGTGACCATCATCTTTATAAATCCATAATTTTCACCTTCAGAGCTCAACAAGAAATTAAATAAGTGGCACATAAGAGCATATAGTCAGGTTCCTTTAAAAATTATCACAGAGCTTAGGCAAAAGAAAAGTACATTAGTGTGATATTTGAGCAGTGGCCTTTTATAGTATAATAAGTTCTGTTAAAATATAAAGCTTCCCCCACCTATCAGCGGATGTCCAATGCACTGTACAATTTAGTAAAAATGAAGACTTGTCATTTATTTCTAATACACCCACTGTGGTAAGTGCTTCCAGAACAGAGGCAGCACACTTTCTGTCCCCAGGAGCTCACAGTCTAAAGACTGTGAAGTTAGCAAACAGCAGCAGGTCAAAAGGAACATTTTAAACAAAACATATGACTTCTTAAAATCCAAAGGAAGAGAACTAAGCAAGTAGGTCAAAATATACTATTAGAGAAAAGGGCTAATTTCTTCTCTCTGCTCCTTTCTGCCTATTTTTACTTAAAAAAAAAAAAACCCAAATAAAAATAATTCTCCCCTGCACCTTATTTCTGCAGGGTGTATGTAAATCAATGAAATATAACTGAAAAATTACTACAGATAGCAGAGAAGGGTAACGGAGGGTCAACAGTAATCATATTAAACACAGGTTTAGAAAAAATGATTTAGTGTTATTCAGAGGTGAGGAGGGATGGATGTCAAGGAAAGTGTACTCAGTCCCATGGGGCTCATTGCAAGCACTGCTTGATAACCTAAAACAAAGTGGGATTTTCTCCCATGAAAGCTCATGCAATAAATAAATCTATTAATCTTTAAAAGTGCCACAGGATTCTGTTGTTTTTCTAAAATGCAATGATGAGCTCCCTAAGAGATGGGTGGTAACTGAATGCAGAACACTTTGAGATCCTGAAAAGGAAGATGATGTATAAATACAAGCTATTACTTCTATTAGTTTGAGAGCTGATCAACAGGATATTTTTAAAGAAAAAAATGAATTCCTTCGGTGAAGATGGAGAGAGAAAATGTTTACTGTCATGGAAAAGGGTATAACTGGAAATAATGGCATGGAATTAGGGAACTAAGGCCTTGTACACATGATCACTTTATCGCGCATTAACAATCATTACCGCGCGATACCAACAGCGTACACACGTGCAATAGGGCTGTTGCGCGTTAACTGCCTTGTTGTAGCGCAATACAAAAACCACCTTGACGAGGGTGGTAGCAGTTAATGCGGAACAGCTGTTGCACCTTTCCACTCGTGTGTACGCTTACCGCGCAATGATTGGCCTCCGGCAGTGTCCCAGCATTCCAAAATCGTCCTCTCTGGTCTTCCCCCCCGCCCGCTCTGTGGCCATGACGAAAGTCCCCGCCCTGATCAGATTCCCGGGATTTTCGAATTTCTCGTCTGTTTCACTTCCTGCTCTCTTCCATCGGAGTGCAGCTCCGATCATCAGTAGCAATGGCGGCCCGTCGTGGAAGACGCGCACCCCTTTGGAGCACGGCAGAGGTGCTGGACCTGATCAGCATCTGGGGAGAGTCCGCTGTGCAGGCGCAGCTACGCGGCAGCAGGTGAAATTATGATACATTTGGCATAATTTCTCGGGCCATGTCAGAGAGAGGTTATGATAGAGACACTGTGCAGTGCAGATCAAAGGTGAAGGAGCTAAGAATAACCTATCACCGAGCGAAGGCGGCAAACCGCCGTTCGGGATCAGCGCCTGCTACATGCAGGTGCTATAAAGAGATAGAAGCCATCCTCAGTGGGGAACCCACAACCACTGCAAAGAATCCCGTGGACACATCGGCCCCCCCTCATCCAGTGAATGCCAGACCCAAGCAGGATGAGGACGTGGTCAATGAGGAGGAGGAGATGGAGGATGACCTGGAGGAAAGCGCAACAGCGTGTAGCCAGGAGCTCTTCTGCACCCCCGCTGAGACGTCCACCCAAGACATGAATTGCAGCGTGTCCTCTGAGGCGGCAGAGGGGGGTTCCGGTAAGGTTCTCTTTCGTGCAGCTATGGCTCCTGCTAAAATATCATTGTCCGGGGTGGGGGTGCTTGCTGTCTCAGTCCCCGCTGTGCACGCTCTTTACTCTGCATTCATTAGAAGTGCATCAACACAAGCAGTGATTGTCAAAAGATCATCTGTATTTAGGTCAGTAAAGGTTTCCTCGATGTACCTCCAGAGCCTACTACTCAGGTTAGATGGGAGAGCGTTTGTGTCTACGCTCCCAAAGACGGATACTCTGCCTCGCCAGCTGTAAAGCACAGCCCTGGGAACCATGGCAGCAGCACAGTGCAGCAGCATACAGTCCTGGCTTGCAACCGGTGGCATGTAGGATATGTATTCTAGCTGGCAGGGGCACTCTGAGGAGAGAAATATTGGGTTCCATGTGTGTGCCCTGTGCAGAATGTTAGCCCCCAGTAAGCTTTCTATTAGGACGTAGCTCGTCCGCTTCAGCGAAGCATAGGATGTTGACTGCCCTGCACCTTCCAGTGGAATGTGCTACTGGAAGGTTACATTGGTTATCTAGGCTCTGTGTTAACAACAGCTTTATTATTATTATTTTTTTTAGATTCGACCTTCACAAGGCCGGTGTCTAACACAGCTGACCGCATGAGAAACATTCGGCGGCGTGCTCGAAGAAACAGGGAGGATATGTTTCAGGACCTGCTGAAAACAGCACAGGAATCCGCGAGGGAGAATCGAGCCTGGAGAGAGGAATCCCAACAGAGGAGGCAGAAACACAGGGACGAACTGATAAGCATGATGAAGGAGCAAACAGAACTGCTCAAGAGCATGATTGCTTTGCAGACCCAGGCGATTAATGTACGGGCTCCACTCCATACAGTTCAGCCGTGTCTGCCTCCCACACCCCATAGTCCTTCAAAGAATTTCTTTGAAGGCCACCTGTCCCCCTGGTACACTGCAACATCCAGTCCCCCCCAGAGCTACTTTTTAGAGACCCGCAGCTACGCCGACCTGTAACCCCCCCCCCTTTTAGGTTTTAATAAAAACAGTGACAAATCATTTGAAGAGTGGCTTTATTTGTACACATTGAAAATCTCATAAGGTGCACCTGATGCGTCCTGGAAGTTAACTAGGGGAGGGCATCATTGAAATGGTCCCTGACTGCCTCCCTTATGTGAGCAGCTTCTCTTTGGGCCCCCCTAATACTCCTAGTGGCTGGCTGTTCGTATGCTTCCTCGAGGCGCTGTGCCTCCATAGCCCACCCCGGGGAAAACTTTTCTCCCCTACTTTCACAAATGTTATGAAGGACACAGCACGACGCAATCACAGCAGGGATGTTGTCCTCCTCCAAGTCCAGCCTCCCATACAAACAGCGCCAGCGCCCTTTTAAACGGCCGAAGGCACACTCCACAGTCATTCTGCAGCGGCTCAATCTGTAATTGAACCGCTCCTTGCTGCGATCTAGGTTACCGGTGTACGGCTTCATGAGCCATGGCATCAGTGGGTATGCTGGGTCTCTGAGGATGACTATGGGCATCTCCACATCCCCCACTGTAATTTTTTGATCAGGGAAGAAGGTACCCCCTTGCAGCTTCCGCTACAGACCAGTGTTCCTGAAAATGCGGGCATCATGCACCTTTCCCGACCACCCAGCATTGATGTCCGTAAAACGCCCCTTGTGATCCACGAGTGCTTGCAGCACCATGGAGAAGTAGCCCTTCCTGTTGATATACTCGGTCGCGAGATGGCCTGGAGCCAAAATAGGGATGTGTGTGTGCCGTCTATGGCTCCCCCGCAGTTAGGGAATCCCATGGCAGCAAAGCCATCCAGAATCTCACGAACATTGCCCATCATCACCGTCCCCCGTAGCAGAATGTGATTGATGGCTCGGCAGACTTGTGAGAGGGCTAATCCGACGGTGGACCTCCCGACTCCAAACTGGTTTGCAACCGACCAGCAGCAGTCAGGAGTCGCCATCTTCCAGACAGCAATTGCAACACGTTTCTCCACGGTTAGGGCGGACCTCATGTTGGTGTCTTTACGTTGCAGGGCAGGGGCCAACTCTGAACACAGTTCCAGAAAGATTGCTTTCCGCATTCGAAAGTTCTGTACCCACTGCTCGTCATCCCACAGCTGCATAACAATGTGATCCCACCACACGGTGCTCGTCTCTCGCGACCAGAAACGGCGTTGCACCGTGTGCAGATGATCGGTGAAAGAGCTGAGCAATGCGGTGCTGTTGCTCTGCAGGGCATCGATCAGCCCCTGCTCCTCAGCGTCCTCCGACTCAGAGCTCATTGCGTACTGAGCAACTAGCCGAGATGTATTTAGAATGCTGAAGGCAACAGTGGAGATCAGAGCAGGATCCATGCTGTCGCTGTTGTGATTGCTTGCAAGAGGTGCGGTGTGTCACTGCACTGTTGAAAATAGGCGCGAGTTGCTATTGGCAACGAGGAAGACGCAAGGGGAACACAGTGCACCACGGGAAACTGAGAGTTTACCCATGGCGCTTTGCGTTCCTTTCCTTCATCCCATGATTCCAAGCGCAGATTGAGGGAAAATTGAACTGTGGGATAGGTGCCCAGAACTCATTGCGCTACATCGCAATATTGCAAAGAATTCTGTTGCGTTAGAAGGAGTGTGTATACGCTATCCCGCAATAAAGGTCACGTGTTTTTTATAGCGCGATTGCCATGTTGTGCTTTAATCTGATCGTGTGTAAATAGCCCAAGGCTGAATAATAGCGAAAAGCTTCCCAAGAGTGAGTTCTGTTCAACTGTGGAACTGTCTTCCATTAGGGAAGAGGTAGGATCTTTGTCATGAGTCATGTATAAATACACCAAACAAAGCAGCGGAGAATATACTCGTAATGAACAACCCTGCACAGACCTGAGACTACGCTGGATGGCCTATAAGGTCTTTTCTTATCTTTAACTTAAGTTGTCCAGTATTGCAGAGCACGCATATGAGGGTCAAGTTCTCTACCTTATGCCTGTGATTTTAACAATTCCTCTCCATCCCCTAAAATGGACTGCATGGACTTATTCTCTCCTCCAATCCTTCCACCACATACTTTGGTTCCATTCTTAGATACTTCTAGTCTCTCCATTATTTTCCCGAGCTCATGTAATGCTCTCGTCTCTCATAGTGGCTTCAGACTACATGCTAACATCTACAGCATTCAGTGTGGAAATCCTCAGATATGCTACACTAACAGTAAAATAAGAAAACAATTCCCTCTCTGCCACACCAAGAATTTAACTCTAGCATTTCTGATTAGTCAACATCTGCCTAAAAATGAAAGTGTCTAATATCTTAGATCCACTGGTCTCATCTTCTGTTTTTTATTTGACTGGGTTATGTCCTTTGGAAAAGCAATTCACAGGGGAATGAGAAAAAGAAAAAATATACAGTTTTAAAGTTAAAACATGTGAAAGATGTACTGATTGTCTTATTACATGCTAGGCTCCTTACCTGAATAAAGGCATTTGCCTGCAGACACTTTGCATTTTCCACTGTAACCTTGATTCCATTTGTAGTTGCAAAACATGTTGCATGGTCTTTAAAATGAATAGCTTTGAGGATATTTGACAGGTTTCTGACATTGTCGAGGCTGGCGACTAAAACATACTGATCATCACCAGCTTCAGGCTGGGTGGAAAGAGGCATTATCTAGTTCACATTCACCACTCCAGGCGTTCTGTGACAGTATAAGTGAGAGACTAAGAAGCAGTTTCAAAGAGAACCTAGAAAGAGGCAACATACTTATGTTAATCTGAATTACTATTTATTGATGACACATGAAAAAAAGTTTTACAAAGTTGTGATGATGTACTGGCAGCAATGTTTTGGAATAATTCAATATTTCATTCATAGACTAAGAATATTTCCTTTAAAAGAATAAAAAATAGGTATTTCTATTCCCCGAGAGAAATGTTGCTGACCTCCTGCACAATACAGGCCACAAAACCTCTCCCACCCACTCCTGCAATAAACCTCTAACCTATGACTGAGTTGTTAAAGTCTTCAAATCATGATTTAAAGATTTTAAAATACAGAGAATCCACCAGCAAGTGAGTCATGCTCCATGCTACATAGCAAGGTGACCACTCCCCTCCCTCCCCCCCAAGCTCTAGCCAATGTGGCCTGGGGGAAAATTCCCTCCTGACCCAATATGGTGATTAGTTAAGCCCTGAATATGTCGGCAAATCTCACCAGCCAGTCACCCAAGAAAGAATTCTCTGTAATAACTCATCCAACCTCCGTTCTCAAGCCACTGGCGTATCACCACCAGTGGTCAAAACACAGTCAATTGCAAACTAGACCATCCATCATACCTTCGCCTCCAAACATTTACTGAGCTCAGTTTTTAAAGCAGTTATGTTTTTTGCCCCCACAGCTCACCTTGGTAGGCTATTCCAGACCTTTACTCCTCTGATGGTTAGAAGCTTGCATCTAAATTTTATTGATGCATTGGGCTGATATGTTAACATTAATATGTTTTTTCCCTTCTTTCTTTATTACATGATAAATATCAGGTCCCAACTTGCCTTGTTTTTCTGGAGAACCTTTTGGAAGACTACACACTTCACACTAGTGGGAAAGCTGGGTTGCAGCTTTCCCATTCCCAGGCCTCAGGTGAAGGGGTGAAGAACACTTGAGTTTTGACTGAGATTTCAGTCTAGTGTGATTCCCCTATCCTACTTCAGTTTTCTGGTCATCCAGCCTCCCAGAAAGTAAATCAGATCTGGTATTATTCCACTGTAAACAAACAGAAAGATGAAAGTACATCCTTCTTTAAACACACTTCATAAAAAAGGCCACAATCCTATTTTTCCTTTACAATTTACTTTTATAGCAGGTGCCACTACTGACATGATTATGAGCATATGCACAGTTGTCACACAAGCACACACCTTTTGGAAGGTGCCAGTCACCTTTTGGTGAAAATCTTTGCAATGCTGCTCCTACACGCTGGGCCTCACTATTCCCATAAGGCAGCCCAATCCTTTTCATTGAACCACTACATTTTCCTGCTGCGGATATGAAAAAAATACTGTGCTCTGCTTTGTGAGCAGAAATGAGTTAGTGTCAGCAACACCCCTGGCAATTTGTTGTGTTAAGTGTAACACAAAGGCGGCCGCTTCCTCTCCCAAAGCCTTTAGCTTACACCAGCTGCTTCCTTTTGGCCACTGTGCTCTCCCCCCTTTTGTGCGGCTCTTCTTTTCGTTTCCCAGGGGCTCGCATTAGCTTTCTGCCTGGGCTCCCAGGGGCAGGTCCCCAGTCTCCAGCATCCCCCGCGCAGAGCGGCCAGGATCCGTGCATGCGCATCCTCCTCGCGGCGGCGCAGCCAGGGAGACCCCCGCGTCCCGCCTCGTGCTGGTGCTGACCGTTACCGGCCGATCGAGGCTGCGGAGCCGCCCCACCCCCGGACCATACTCGGCTTCCCGCCTTCCACCGTCAAGCTCCTTCCCGGGCACTGCTGGCGCCGCACCGGCACCGTAGATTAGGGGCTCCCCCCATCTCCCATGGGGCCGCCCCCCAGCGCCAGACCCACCTGCCTGCTGCAGGCCAGGCGCCGCGCCCTCCCCACGCCTCTCGCCGTCGCAACAGACCTTGCAGCCCGGCCGCCCGGCTTTACGGCTGTCGTAAAACGAGGTCCGGCCGGCCGGAAAGCCGGGCCGAGCGGACCATAGAGAGGAACGGAAAAAAGATAGAGAAGGGAGCGCGCGGCTTCCGGCGGCGTGGAGGGTCACGTATAAGCAAGATGGCGGCGGCCAAGAGGAAGCGTGGTGGTGCAGCCGCCCGGCCGAGGAAACGAGCTAGAGCGGCCCCGAATGGGAGCCGGTCGCCGGCCGAGCCAGGCCCGCAGGGAGCGGAGCACAGCGTCCCGGCCCCGGTCTCCAAGGTGAGGAGGGCGGCTGAGCCCTTTCTTGCCCGAGGCCTCTGTCTCCCCCCCACGCCCCTCGCGGTGTCTGCACAGCCCGCCCTGCCTCGGCCGGCGCCGGTTCCTCTGCGGAGCGGAGAATGAGAGGCCGAGTAGGCCTAGCCGGTCTTGTGGGGTGCGGGGAGGCTGTCTCTCCTCAAGGGAAGACCCCCCAAGCCGGCGATTAGCTTTCTCCAGCCTCAGAGCTTTCTTGCCTCGTCTCTGTTCCCTCTGAGTCAAAAAAAGTATTGTCGCAGGTTTTTCTCCCCCGCCTGCTACGGAAGGGAGCAGGTTATTGGTGGCAGTCTGTCCACGGAGACACGCTGTGCTGCGGCCTCGATCGGTGTGGTCGTCCTAGCTCTTCGCATCGGCTTGCAAAACCTGGTTATGAAGCACAGTTGGTTATGGTCTGCCCAGATATGTTAAACACATTAATAACTGCAGAGATACCACATCCAAGCACATGAAGTGCTGCCCTGAGCACAGGGGTGCTCAGATTAAATGGACGCTTTTCATGCTGCTGGGGGCCAAGGTTTTTTGCTGCCTTCAAGATGAGCCACATTGGCTCTCATAGTTTTGGGTGGGCTGAGGCACCCTGCATGTGCTCATTCTAACTAAACTCCACGATCCAAACCTTAGCCATTACTGAACTATTCCTAATTATTGGGTGCTATTCCCATTTCGAGGTCCAAGAGAATTGTTGATTTGAGGTGTCAGTGTTCATAATAACAAAAAAAGCAGTTTTTCATATGTGGGGGAATCATTGCAGAGCAATCACTTTTCACAGTGTTGGTCCCTATTGATGGGCACAAAAGAACTTTGTATTTGGTGTCATTTGTTTTTTATATAAGCATGAAAAGGTGAGTATTCTGGATCCTGAAACTTAATTGTGATACAGCAATATTAATGTCCTAAAATATCAGAGTTAAATAAAATGTTGTACAAGGACTTAGCAGCTACTAGTTTAATGACTATTTTATTTAGGGAGCATCCCAAATGAAACTGTCAAGTAGTTTTATGTTTGATTTGTTTTCAGTTTTTTTAAGTAACTTGCAGGTTGAAATTGGAAATCCTGTATGTTAGCGCATGGAAGCTATCTGGCCCTCCTTGTGCAGAATGAACAGGGGATTCATTTACAGCAGACCTTTTTATCCTGTGTTGCTTTACAGCTCCCTGGCTCTTGGTTCACGTTGTGAAGAAAGCAACAGCCTTTTCTTGTGGCTGAGCTGAAGTGTTGCATTTCTATTGTTCTTGGTTTTCTGCACAACTCAGAATGTGGCAGATCCATTTGTAAGTGTCCATGGGGGGAGAGAGGTTTCATCAAAGCCCCTCAATAATCTGTTGCAAGATCAAAGGGAGGATTGGGATGAGTTCTCTGCAGATACTGCCATATCTTCCTTCTCAGAGACAGCTATTCCTGGAGTGTATAAAAATAAGCACATAGGAATGGCCATACTGGGTCAGACCAATTGTCCATCTAGCCCAGTATTCTGTTTTTCAACAGTGGCTAATGTCAGGCATTTCAGAGGGAACGAACAGACCAGGAAATCATCAAGATGATTCATCCCATTGCCCCTTTCCAGATTCTGGTAAACAGATAGCTGTGCTTTTCTAAAATATATATATTTTGGAAGAGAAAATTATTGCCTCTGAAATGGATTGAATTGCAGGGATTTTCAAGTAATTGCTTGGATGAATGGCATTGTACTCCTCTCTACATTCTTCACTCTTCCTTCCCCATAAAATTGTACAAAATAAATTGCATATAGTGATAATACAGAAGTGTTAAACTTTCATGCACTTAATGTAATTTTGATATATTTAGTTGCCTTTTCTGTCAGTGTAGGTTCCTGTACCATCCCAGATCCTCATGGTTATTATTTAAATGGGAAAACAAATAGATTTCACAGTTACTTACCCCTTTTGTTTACAAGCAGGTACATCCTGATACATTCCAGAGGGGTAGCTGTGTTAGTCTGTATGTAGCAAAAACAACGAAGTCCTGTGGCACCTTCAAGACTAACACATTTCTTCAGGAATAAGCTTTTGTGGGCTACAACCCACTTTGTCAGATGCAGCCCATGAAAGTTATGCCTGAAAAAATGTGTTAGTCTTGAAGGTGCCACAGGACTCTCATTGTTTTTACCCTGATACATGACGTTTATCACGACCGAAGAGGGCAAATTTTATGTGAGCATCTATTGGTAGTGTGTCTCTAGATATACTGAATTGAATAGGACCCTTTGTGTAGGAATTAAATAGTCACGTTTGGAAGATCAGGGTTGTCTACATAAACATATCTGTTTTTTCAGCCTATTGAAAAGGCAGCACTTTAACTGGAAACTTCTTCACTTACGCAGATTTTTAAAAATCTGAAATATCTTAATTGATTAAATATTAACTTTGATATTAAAAGATTAGAAATAATTTTCACTTTGTTTCTTTTAGGGTAAATGGAAAAACAAAGAACGAGTGCTTATTTTCTCTTCTAGAGGAATAAACTTCAGAACGAGACATCTAATGCAAGATTTGCGAACATTGATGCCCCACTCTAAAGCAGGTAGGGTCTAGGTGCTGCTTGTGTCTAACTTTCTGTTAGTGTTTTTTGCCTCTCTAATTTATTACATCACTTGCCTCTAACACTTTTTGAAGATGGCACATAATTCTTATTTTATATGGCTAGTTGTCTATTGGCATTATGTATCCAAATTGCTGCACAGAATAATTGTTGGATTCTTCAGAAGACTAGCCCCCATTCTGCTGACACTCAGATACATGCTTTACTTTGTTTCACTATTCCTTTGACTTCAGTGGAACTATTTGTATGCATAATGCTAAGTACACACTTCGGTGCTTGTGGCAGGGTTCAACAAAATTGTTGTCCAGCTAGGCGCCCAGCTTCAAACTGAAGCACCTAACTGGGACACCCTCAATGCCGAAAAAGAGCCGCTGTCACTTTTGGTGATGGCATAGAATCCCCTGCTGCCAAAATTTCACCAAATCTCAAGCCCTGCTGCAGGCGGTGACAGCTCTGTTTTTAGGCACCATGGCGCGCCACTGCTGTAATTCCGTAGTGGAGCTAGGCATCACGCTACAAACCCCTGGTGCGATGGCAACCTAGCACTAGGGATTTGTCGAGCCATGGCTTGTGGGATTGGGGCCGAATGCGGGTATGTGCAAAAACTGTTGAAAGCAATCTGCTTAATGAGCAAGAGATCAAATAATATCAACAATGAAAATGAGTTTATGCAAACTGCTGAGAAAATTCTCAGTCTTTCTGTAGTAATAGATGAAATATTTTCAGAGAAGTGTTTGGGTGGTTTTTTTAAAAATTACTGTTGTCCCTTAGTAATATAAAAAGCATACAAGATTGCTCAGGACTACTTTTTTCTTTTTTTTCCAGACACTAAAATGGACCGGAAGGACAAACTGTTTGTAATTAATGAGGTAGCACCATGACTAAACTAATATTTGGGAATTCAGTGTGAGAGAGAAGAGCAGATAGGTGATGTTGAAATGGAAGACAATTTTGTTTTACTTCATGAAACAGAAAAAGACGAAGTCCCTCTGTTTTGAATGACTAGCTAAACCATGGAAAGTAATTAGTCCTTTTGGATATGAAGTAGGTTAATTCATTTTCCTCTATTTAATCCTGACTCTTCGAAACCAAGGCTAGTAAGTAAAATATTGATGTAGTCTTGCATTAGTCCTCACTTCTGTTAATGTGAGCTGATAGACACAAGGACTTGGTCCTGAAAGTACTTCTTATGCAGAACTCCTATAGATTTCAGTAGAAAACAAGTTCCGTGACAGGATAGAGCCCTATGGTGGCATATTTATATCTTGATTCTAAATACACCATGGTTGCAAAGACTTCTAATTAAAAACATGTAGGATGAAAACAGACAAGAGAGAGGCTGTTGGAAGGAAGAGGGGCTGTTTTTGTGATGGTACTCAGGGGTACTGAGTACTAGCACCTTTTTTTCCACAATAATACAGCCCTAGCTCCTGCTTCTACTGGCAGCCCCATATCCCTGGCCGAGTACCAGCACTTTTTTTTTTTAAAAGCACTGGAAGGAGGACATTGGAAACAAAAGTTAAACGGGATTGATTTTTTTTTTTTTTAAGAACACTTGTAATTATAATCTTAAAATATTTAATTGGTGGTGGGATTGTGCTTTTTTATGCAAGGCTGATGGAGGCAATGAGTACCGGTGCAAATAGTAAAGTTAGTGGATTGAACTAAGTGGCAATATGATGGATCTGTTAGTGGAAATGAACTAAGCCAGAGGAATCAAGGCAGGTTAGACTGTCAGTAGAAAACATGAGCTGAAGAGATCAAAGGGTGAAGGTGCTAGAGATTGCAAGTGTCTGTGGCTTTTGTGATGGAATAAAGACTTTTGGGGGCCAGTGGTGTTGAATGGGTACCCCAGGGAAGAGCTGCTGTTGCTTCTTTTCTGCGTTAGTCCCCTGGTATGGTTGGTCCCTGGCAGGGGGAGGGAGAAGAACGCTAGGCTGGCAAGCCTGTTCTGGCCTACTCCTCCACCCATACTGGAGTTCTGCTGCTGGAATGTATTAACTAACTTCATTAATGAAAATGTTCATGAACTTTAAAAAAAAAAAAAAAAAAAGAGATCTTATTTTGAAATAGGAATTGACTATTGATTGATAAAGACTTAGTTTCAAGAATAAGAATCTCTGTAGAATAGAAGCATTTTGTTCCATCACTCTATGATCTGTCAGTGAAAAGAGCTTTACAAAAGTGTTTTCTCCCATTTTACTGATGGGAAAGCTGAGGCACAAATTGGTCAAAAGATTTGCCTGAAGAAAGTCTTACAGTGGGTCAGTGGTAGAACCGATACTAGACCCCTAACAGTCTAATGCCGTGTCCTCTGGACTGCTAGTAGTTGGAACTTTTCTTGGCATAAAACTAAGTTAAAAGCCTTTCTTCAGGCACCAGATGTTAATTATTAATGCATATTTTCACTTCAGGACAGAAATACTTGAAACAGATTTAGAAGGCTCATGAAAAGATCATTGGAGCTTTGTTAATAACTAATTTGACATATGTCTTCTTTTTATACAGGTTTGTGAAATAAAAAACTGCAATAAGTGCATATTTTTTGAAGCCAAAAAGAAACAGGATCTCTACATGTGGTGAGATGCTACATTATGCTTTATTAAATCTCCCTCTATCATTGCAGTTGCTCGTATTCTGACTAGAACTCTAGTTAAATAATCCTACAGTTTAAGATTTAGACTCCTAGTGGTCAATGTGTTTCAAGAGTGACATTTTTTTAAAAGTACAATTAAAATTGTTCATTTGGCAGTGTGCGCTTGCTTTCCCTCTGTTGACCGTTTCATGCCAGAAGAGAAATGTTTCACTATTTTTTGTGGGATTTAAGTGTACCAGCTTTATTTTAAAAATAAATTAAAACCAAAACCAATTTAAACCAAACTTCCCATAGAATACCTTGGGTCTTAGCAGTAATGACAAAAGTAAATGAGACTGGCTTTATGTACAAAAGTACTATTTAAAGTTTTTATAAACAGCAAAGTGAAAATTAAACACTATTTTCTATGAAGCCTCATCATTTGAGGTCTGATGATTAAGGTATAATCTATATTTAATTAAAATACTTAAAATGAAGAACCATTTATAGAAAAGCCAGTTTTCAAACTATGATGGTAGAAAGGCTGGTTGAAATTTACTACAGAACTCTAAAGTATTTTCCTTGCCATTACTAATGGATGTCTTTATTGTTTCAGGCTTTCAAATTCACCACAAGGACCATCAGCCAAGTTTTTAGTACAGAACAGTAAGTTGAGCTCTCAGATTATGCCATTTCTATTAAATTTATTTTTCTGTAGAAAACTTTTTAAAAACTAAAATTGTGATCAAAATCATTATAGTTCATACCCTGGCAGAGCTGAAGATGACTGGAAACTGCCTGAAAGGCTCACGGCCTCTTCTGTCCTTTGATCCGGCAAGTACAGAATTTCAGATTGTGTGACCTACGTTATCTCTGATTTTCTCTATACTGCTGTTGTCTTTTGTGTGTTTGTAAAATTGCATTTTTCTCTTACAGGTGTTTGATAAGGAGCCACACTATGCTCTGTTAAAAGAGTTGTTTATTCAGGTCAGTATGGGCCAATTTTGTTTTGGGATTTCTTTCATCTTACACCTTTGTTTCATATTTCAGAATTAAAACATATTGACAGGTGCTTTTGAGTGTCTACGTACTTAGACTCTAATCCTGGAAAGACATGCATGTGCTTTAAGTCAATGGGACCATTCACATGTAAGTCTTTACAGGATCAGGATGTTAAATAGTAAAACAAGAGGAATGCAAAGGAAATTAAACTTTGTATTTTGGACTCTTGATCATTTTAGAAGAGAAATTGTTTTTGGTTTTTGTTACAGATTTTTAGTACGCCACAATATCACCCCAAAAGCCAGCCTTTTGTAGACCATGTATTCACATTCTCCATCACAGACAACAGGATCTGGTTTCGGAACTATCAGGTTAGTTATTTCCCTTGGCTTTTTAAAAAGTTGCACTAAAAGTATGCTTTTATATGAAATTAGTGAATTACAGTAAATTGCAAGGAAACCTTTAACTATTACCAGGATATGCTGACATCCAGCTCTTGTACAAAAAACGTGATTTCAAAGTGTTTTATACTGGACTAAAACTGCTGTTTCACATGCTTAATAGATTAGTTGTATTAGATTCTGGGCTTGAACACCTGTGAATCCATCTGTGTAAAATGTTTAAAGAATAATATGTAGTATAAATCCACCACAGGAATCTAAAATGAAGGATGTTTGTTATTTTATCACAGATCATAGAAGAAGATGCAACTCTTGTAGAAATTGGACCCCGTTTTGTCTTAAATCTCATAAAGATTTTCCAGGGCAGCTTTGGAGGACCAACTCTATATGAGAATCCACATTACCAGTCACCGAACATGGTAACAGTCTAGCCTTTGGTTTTGCTTGCGTTTAAGAAATTCCTTAAACCTTGATTGTGCAAGCTGTTTTGTATGAGAGTACCTCTGTTACTAACAAAACAGCTTGCAGTATTGGGGCCTCAATGTAGCAACTCTGTTAATAGGTTATAATTTTAGAGTAAAATAAGTATTAATAGCAAGTCAGTTGAGCAGATTTTAAAAACTTGTAATTCTAAATTGTTTAATCTCTCAATGAGAACATGGCAGTACGCTGAGAAATTTGCCATTTGAAGGATGACATTTTAAAAAGGGAACTTTCTAAAGATAAATGCAGAGTGTTTTCTTTCTCCATCTATTATAAAATGTTTGATGTGAGCTTCTAGGAATATTGCCTTTTAGGTGCGTTTTTCTGTCTCTCCCTTGCCTTTCAGGACAACTGCATTAACTTGTCTTGTTTTTTATAGCATCGGCGGTTGACAAGATTGGCTGTAGCTGCTAAATTCAAAGAAAAACAACAAGTGAAGGAGTTGCAGAAATTCAGGAAAAAAGAAGAAAAGATAATTATTCCAGAAGATCCTACTGAAATTGTCTTTGAAACTCCAGCAGCAGAAAAGCCGTTGGAAATAGAGTTGGTGAAACCAGAACCAAAAGTCAATTTGAAAAAGAAAAAGAAATTATTTCAACGACAAAGGAAGATGCAAAAAAAACTTTCCAGGGTTGGAGTCTAAAAATGTTAAAAATGGGGGCAAAAAATAAGCAAACTTCAAAAAGTCATCTGTTGGTTTTGTGTACTTTAGCTATATTTCATAGCTATCTCTCATATAAATATCATGTTATTTAAAGCTAGCACCTGCTACTTTGAGTAAATGAAAAATTGTCTGTGGATATTTGCTGTTCTAGGACTCAGCTTGTCTCAGACTGTGTTTTTTAAATAAAATTAGTTGGTATTTTTGTTGTGTGTATGTCTTCCAAACAACAGAGACATTAATGTCTAGCAAAGCTCTTGGAGAAATATGGGGGGGGAGGGGTGTCAGAGGAAGGGGTTAGGGGGAATAAGGAAGTCTGACCAAAAATTTCTTGCTGTTGAAAGTTAGTCTTTTTATGGGTCAGTAATTCTCGTGAACAACCTAGTGGTAGTTGTTTATGGGCGGGAGGAGTTTGGAGCTTACCCCAGATATAGCTCAGAAGTTTACCTCCCCTGTCATGTTGATTTGTAGTTTAGATCTTATAGTCTGTTACCATTATGATGTATAACTGCATCTTTTAAAGAAAAAAATTAACTTGCCTACAGCAGTGATTCACTTTTATTTTTGGCCTGTTACTCACCCTATCTCCCAGTTCTTGGAGAAGAGAAAGGATTATGTGATTTTTTTTTTATTTTTTTGATCACAAGATTATTTTGTTGGCACTTTTAAGAGTGGATCTAAAAAAGTAAGGGGCTTGCCTCTTAAAAATAAATCAAGTGAAGTGATGGGTTACGGTCAGACTATTTAGCAAATCAAGTTGTTTAGATTGAGTGTGGAACAACGTCTAAGAAGGTTGGAAGCTTGTTTGAGTTGCTGAAAGTCTGACCCGAGCCTGTCACTCACGCTTCACTGGATTAATTTTTTGCCTCTCCCATACTGTAAATTTTCCATTTTCAAGCATCTGATGAAGTGGGATTTTTTCCCATAAATTCATGCAATAAATAAATTTGTTAGTCTTTAAAAGTGCCACAGGACTCCTTGTTTGTTTTGCTGAACTAGACTGACATGGCTACTCCTCCAGAGCTTGCTTGGTATTGTTTGCTAAAATGTAAAATAGATCCGTTTGTGCCCCCCTTCTTTGCCAAAGAATGGCCATTTGACAGGTGGTTGCCCATCAACTTTGATGACACCTGACTAGAGCAGTGTTTCTTAACTTTTAGGGGACTAGGGAGCACCTAAAAGTATTAATTACTTTACGCAGATCATGTGCTGAAAAAACTTTCTCAAAAAGCCACTTCATACTGGCAGCAAAGTTTGTAATATCTATATATTACGCATTCCTGCTAAAACAATTCAGTTAAGTGAATTAAATACAGATAGATACATAATGATTATGCACACAGCTTAAAACTGAAAATAATGGGAATTAAGAGCACTGACTGGTTGGAGAGGAGTGGTGGAAGCTTTGCTGTTGCTGAGGCATTTTACTGGGGCGGTAACAGCAATGAGAAATTTAAAATGCCCTAGCCCCAACAAAGAAGCAAGGTAGCAGGGGATGCCAACATATGCCTGGAAGCTTTGCTGTGGTTAGGGTATTTTAGATCTCCCAGGCCCATCAGCTCCCCGCATTCATTGCTTCTTTCTTCCTCCCCACTCAGCCCCTTCACTATGTCCAGGGCACACTGGTGTTTCATGGAACGCTAGTTGAGAAACACAACTAGAGTAATCAGCCTGTCCTGTGTCTTTGAGAAATAGGTTTAGCCACTCCCCAGTCTTTAAAGTGCCACAGGACTCTGTTGTCATTGACCAGTGAGTTACTCATTCTCAAATGATACCTCACACAGCATACTTTGAGACAAAAAGTACAACAGAACTACTTGTTTTGCTGCACTAGATTAACATAACTACCTCTGGAATTTGATACAAATGGTACCTCATTTTGTTATAAAGATTACAGGAGTGTGTAGCTGTGAATGCAGGTTCGTTTGATAAGCCCCACTCCTTCCCTAGTAGCACTTCCTCTCATCTGCTACGGCCATTTCCTACACCTTTGTTCAATACAGCTTCCAGGAACAAGTTCTTCTGGTCCCCTCCACTCTTAAAGGGAAAATATATCCCTTACTTGGTTGCTTGTCAAGAGCCAGTGACTGCTAATTCAGTGCAGATAATGAATCTCATCTAATAATGACCTGAGTCAAAAGATTGTGGGTCACAATCTGGTAAACTGCAGCTTCAGTGATGCTGGGAGAGTATGAAGAGGCTGTTTAGCTGTAATCCCTTATTTATACTACAATGACTTATGACTCAACTTTGTTCCTACAGAACTAAAAAATTGAGTCCCGGCACAGGTAGCTTAATCTAGGGGTGTATACAGGCTCGCAAGCAGGACCCAATAATTATCAGGGGCACAGAACTCCAGATTGGTCATGGGTGGAGAGAAGCTGTAATAATCCCTTATTTATATTACAATGATTTATGACTCAACTTTGTTCCTACAGAACTAAAATAACTGAGTCCTGGCACAGGTAGCTTAATCTAGGGGTGTATACAGGCTCGCAAGCAGGACCCAATAATTATCAGGGGCACAGAACTCCAGACTGGTCATGGGTGGAGAGAAAGCAATAGCTACTTCCAGTGTCATGGGGGAGGATGGTGAATGCTCCTTTCAGGAAGAGGAGAGCTAGTGCTCTGGCAGGGAGGGGTGATACTGAATATGCCTCTCCAAAAGGTTTCATATTTAAATTTCTGCCCACACACTCTTGAGCCTAGCTGTAAATGATTCACCTCTACCTATACAAACTAGGCCAAACTGATTCAGCCTGGTTGAGCTGCAGCAAAGTTCATTGTGAGTTGTTTACATGGTGTAGACAGGGTCACATGTAGGAATGGAGGATTACACCTCTGGTCAGACTCATTACTTTTGACTATACTGTTCAACAGTAACCAAAGACAAATGCTTTCTTCAAAATCAGGTTATGCACACACATTAGGCTGGTTATATATTTATACACTTCTACCTTCCACAATTTCATGTCAGGAAGACAAAACTCTGGCACTGCAGATTGAGATGAATGACCTTCTGCAGAAGTGCAGAGCTGGAGACTGAATGACCTGGCTCTGTGGATGCTATGGAATAGGCCAAATGCAACAAACAATGGGTTCTTGTCTCCCAACATCAACAGATGTTCTTAAACCCTCATTATTACAGAAGTATTTAGTCTCTCTCCCATCTGGCAGACAGCTGAGCTAAGCTCTTCCTCTGTCACTCTTGGTTTTTGACTGGCATTTTAAAAAAAGGCTACAGAGCCTGCCTAGTGCAGTATCTTTAACACTGGCCAGTGCCAGATGGCCGCAGAGAAGGAGGAAACAAACCTGCTATGGGCTATTAGGGAGGGCTGAGGCCATAGAAGCAGCGCATTAAGAGGTTGGTGCCAGCATGGTTGTCTGTCTGGGTGCCAGGTGACCAGCCAGCAAATTGGGCCGGGATGGGGGGGGGATGCACGGGAGCGCAGTTCCAAGGCCCCCAAATTTGAGGGTCCAGAGTTCCAGGGCCCCTAAAAATAGAAAAATCTGGCAGAACGCATGTTCCACCCTGCCCTGGCTGCTGGCAGGTCCTATGCCCCACTGTTGTTAATCACAATACTTATTGTGTGATGCAGCGTTTGCTAGTTTGTGACAATAATTACTATAGACATAAATGCCATATGAAATTATAAATATTTTTATGGAGCAATAACTGAAGCATGTGATACTGAGAAGTGGTTGCAAATGCCTACGTGGGCTGGGGCCTGCACATGCATGAAGGGGGCCCAGACAATACAGGGAGGGGGCTCGGAGATTAGGAGGGTTCCAGGGTCCGTCAAATTATACTTTAACCACTGGGGGCAATAGGCGCCTATATAACACAAGGCCGAATGTCAGGCCGGCCCCTATAAACTCAAGACAGCAGGTCATCCTATGGCAGCCCCCATCTCCATTAGCCACCTGCCACGGAACTTTCACACCCCCAACATTCCACCCCACCGCTCACACCAATCCCTGATGTCCCCCCACCCTCGGGCTCCGCATCCCGAGGCCCCGCCCTTCGCCCACCTGGCTCCGCCCCTGGGCAATTCTCTCCTAGCCCCGCCCCCGCTCGGCTTGGTGGCCGCCACTCAGTCTCCTTATGGCCCGCGCGCGGCTGCGTTCTTTCCGGTCCCGCCCTCTACGCTGCCGGTGGCGGCTGAGTGGGACCCGGCTCCCCGGTTCGCGCGCGCCGTCATGAGGTGTCACTACGAGGTACTGGGGCTGGCGCGCGACGCCTCCGACGAGGAGCTGAAACGGGCCTACCGGAGACTGGCGCTGCGCTGGCACCCAGGTACCCGCGCCGCCGGGGCCTGCCGCTCCACGCCGGGCCTCCCGTGCCGCCCGCTGCCCGGCTCCGGGCCCGCTGCGGGGGAGCAGGCGCGCCAGAGGGGCCGGCGCCGTGGGATGAGGGGCTCTGCGGGGCCGGACCCTGCGCCCCCACCTCCCTCAGCTCCTGTGTCCGGCCGCCTGGCCCGGCCGAGGCATGGCTGGGGGGCGCCTGGCCTTGCGGTGCTGTCTCGCCCGTGGGTCACCTGCGAACTTCCGCCTGCTCCGTCCTGCAAGGGCTCGGGCCGGGAGGAGTCGGACACTGGCTTTCCGGGGCCTCTTCCTTTCCGAGGGGTGGCCTCACCCTGGGAGGCTCCTTAGCTTGGTACCTGGCAGCGGCACAAGGAACATCTAGGAGGACTAAGTGAAAGAGTCTCAGAAAAGTTAAGGCTGGAAGGGACCCGATCTCTCTCTCCTCTCCCTCCCCCCCCCCATATCTAATGTGGTCTCCTGTGTCTCACAGGCCAGCACTCACAGTTAACCCCAGCAACCGAAATGAAACCAGGGTAAAACAGCCTCCATAGACTAGGCTGCTAAGTGCCACAGGCTGAAAATAAGGGCATCCGAAGCCTCTGCAATGGCAGGAACTTGATCGCCTGAGATGCACCCACATGATATCTGCAAGTGCCCCATGCTGCAGGGGAGGGCAAAACCTCCCCAAGGTCATTGCTTGTCTGACCTGTGGAGAAATTCCTTGCAGACAGTGCACAAGCTGACTTTTTGTAGTTTTTCCGCTTGCTTTGTGCACACAGAGTCACTTTATGTAAGTTTCCCTTGTTTGCATGGTTATGTGAATCTGCAACAGAGAAGAAGATGCTTTCTTTTTAAATAGGAAAATTTTATTCTGTAAACAAAAGTTGGCAGGAAGACTCAGAGACAGGCATGGTCTCTGCAATCATTTTGTAATTCTTATTGAACTTGACATTGTTCATATAACTATTTCTTTACACTAAGCAGTATCACTTTGTTATACTTAAAAATAAACATTAATTCTCCAGACTTGTGCTTAATAATTGGAAAATTTGGCAGGATGATAGTAGAAAAAGAAGCATCAATGAAAGATGAAGCTATTGTATCTTAGTCAATGTCACCGTGTGCCTAGTGCATCCAACAGGGGCCTTGAGTTGCTCTTCTGAACAGATGTTTTTCTTCATTTGTCTGATTTCCTAAAACTACTTTGTGACATGAGCCCTGCTGTTGCTATGATCTCAATTGCTTACATTCTAATGACTTTTTTGCAGACAAAAATCTGGGAAATGCTGATGAAGCAGCAGAACAGTTCAAATTAATCCAAGCGGCATATGATGTATTGAGTGACCCTCAAGAAAGGGCATGGTAAGTATTTTTTGTCTGCCAGTGGAGCAGAAAGGAAAATCTGATGAAGGGCCTGATTCTGCATTCCTGTCATAGGCAAGTCTTCCATTGAAATCATTTGTGATTTGCTTGTCTTGATGCCCTCAGAAGTCACAATCTAGACTAACAGCCAGTAAGAGATTTCCCCCCACCAATAAGAAAGTATACGACTGTTTCACATATTAGGTTTACAACTGGATTACAACTACAGAAAACATTAACCACATTCTTGTAACAAAGGATACTTGAAATCACCTTTTAAAAATTGAATTCCTTGATAGATTTGTTGTGTTTCAAGTAGTTTTTGCTACTGATTCTCTTTCTCAAGTATGAGCGTCCCAGGTTTATAGTCATATACATCTTTTTTTTCCACCTTGGATAACAGAGAGCTGCTTGCTTCATACATTTAGTTACTGTCTCAGGAAAAAAAAAAACCAAGAAGTAATGGGAGATACACCAGCATAAAAATGGAGAGGGCCTGGAGAATGTGTTTAGAGATCTCTAGAACCTATAATTGATATTCTTGTAATCTACAAGAAATGTCTTGTTCAATCATGTTAGATGACTTTCTCCTGGAAGATTGCAGTTGTAGATGACATTCTCCCAAAAGATTGCAGTTGACCTGGGTTTTTATCTATATTGTTGCCTTAAGATGTTATGAAGTTACTGTATTCTTGATGCTGGTTTTTGTTAGGTATGATAACCACAGGGAAGCTCTGCTGAAAGGAGGGGTTGATGGAGAATATCAAGATGATAGTTTGGATTTGCTGCGTTACTTCACTGTTAACTGTTACTCTGGATATGGAGATGATGAAGAGGTAAGGAACTGGCTCTTTAATGAGTGGAGTTTAAATGTCTGCAGAAGTGATGGAATTAAATTGGTCCATTGGTATACCATTTTTTAAATTACTGAACAGAAGTAGAAAAAATATTTAACATTAAAAGGTGGGGAGGAAAACGTATACCTTAGTCAGTTTTAAATGTCTCCTTTAACAGTACTGCCTTACAACTGTATAGCAACACTTTTTATGGGATACATTCCCAGGCATTCACTATGGAATCCTATCGTGCTGAAGTATTTCACAAGTTGGACTGCTTTAGAGTACAAAAATCAGCATTATGTCAATTCTCTAGCATCTGCACCTGCTGCCATTTAACTTCCAAGTGAAGTTTAACGTGTTGATATTGATCTAAAAAGGTCCAAGTGGTTTGGAATATTGCCTATCTGAGAGATTACCCCTCTTTCTCTATGATACTCCATAGCTGCAGTGAGCTGAAACACCCTTAACTTGTAATAGTAGGCTGTTCTGCTGGGAGGGTGTTCTTGACTTTGGAATTATCTCCTGCCTTAGTCCAGCACAGCCTGAATTTGCTGATATTCAAGGCATGCTGCAAAATATTTGTTTAGGTTTTTTGCAAGGATTGAGTTCAGATGCCTTGGTGGAATTGCTTTCGACCCTGCAAACATCTTCCACGTGGCCCCCAATTGTGCTCTGCAGGATCACACTCTCACCGAGAGAGTGAATGTGTGTGTTGTCTCACATACCTAGCACTCCACAATGCAGCAAGAGCATCAAGTCCTGCGACATCACAGACCACTGGGTATGTGAGACCAGACTCTCTCAGAGAGAGAGAGAGAGAGAATTTCGATTTATGGTATGTATGGCCCACTTGAAGTACATTCAAGTCAAATCTGGCCTTCTGTAGCAAATGAGTTTGACATGCATGCTCCAACCCCTCCGAGCGTCTCCCTGGACTTTCCAACCCCTGGTCCATTTGACACTCCAGAATCTTCATTGATCTGTTGCTGCTAAAGAAGCAGTACCTAGCTTACCAGTTACACCTCAGATCACTGCTCCTCTTGACACAGAGCACTTAGATATGTGCATAGGGAAACAAACAAAAGTTTATTTAACACAGTGTACAGGTTTTAATGATAGCAAGTAGAAGTACTGGAAACAAATGGTTACATATAAAATAAAAACACGAGTTCTGGAACCCTGACTTGTTTATCTAGTTATTGTCATGTCTTGTAGAGGAAAAAGCTCACCTAAAATCTTTCCAGCATAATACAGCCAGATTTGACAATAATCTTCCATTCATGAGACAATTAGGCTGTCAGATTGCTGCCTCAGGGGAGAAAAAGATCCTGGGTTTTTCTTTATATCCTCATTTATACCTCCCACTCTAGATTCTATTTTTCTTATTGGTAAGCAGGATGCCCCCTGCTGGGTTGTTTTTTTTTTTTTTGTCAGTCTCTCATAGATTTTACAATGCCTTGATTAGCATTTGACTCATTCTGTAGCTAGGCCTCCATTGGGAAGCATACAATAAGGGCATGACCAACCAGAGAAAAATAGACCTCTCTTCCCTCCTACCTGATAGGAGCAAGCTTATTATCTTCTCTTACTTGCATCCCTTAAGAACAGAAGTCTCAGTACTGATACCTAACTCTGTAAACATTATCCATATATACACATGAACTCTCTCCTGCCACCCTTTGGTAAATGTAATATGCATGTGTCTAACCCCAGGATTCTTGTAAAACTCAATGCACTCCTTGTGCCCGCTGTTACTTGGCACCAAGAGGTGCCTGGGCCACAATGGGTTTTTTTGTATTAGTTGATTATATTTTTTTAAAGAATCAGAAGAGCTCCGAGAGCGTGGCATAGTCACTTGATTTTGGATTAAATTCTTTTTTTACTTAGAACTATTACTGTAGAATTTACATATTTCTCCGAAGTTGATCATCTTATTCCTTTAGTTGCATTGGCGTACAATTAAGTCTTCAGTAACTATGCTGTATATTTCAGGGGTTCTTTACAGTCTATCGTCAAGTTTTTGAAAATATTGCAAAGGAAGAGATGGAATATATATCTCAGGAAGATACTGAAGAATTCCCTACTTTTGGAGACTCTCAAAGTGACTATGATGAGGTAAAATATATGTTTGGAAATCTAAATAGCTGTTTGTTACATGAGAAGATAACTGGGCCTTGGGGCTTGATCAATCTTCTATTGAAATCAGAAGAAAGGCTCCTGTTGACATTACAAAGAGTTGAATCTGGCTCAGTACGTACATAAAGCCTTCCCTGTCCAACCAAAAGCTCTTATTTAATGTGTTGTGCATACCTCAACATTTCTCCACTTTACCTGCACTGCCATAGTTAGTGTGAAAATCAGTTGTGTAGATGCAGTTATACCAGCAAAAAAGTGCTTCTATCAGTATAGTTTATTCCAGTTCATCAAAGTTAAATAGAATCCAATGGGCTCAGAGATGGAAGCAGGTGACGTGCCTCTTTCATCAACTTTGGCTAAAGCTGGTGTGAACTTGGGTTTGCTCTTGTCACCCCCTTCCTCTGTCACTTTCTTTTTCTACCTTATTTCTCTTCTTTCCTATCTAGCTTATGTTTTATGAGATTTGGATTTATCTGGCAGAGACTGCACCTTTTGCAACACTGCTGTGAACTTGTGGCCACAGAGGCCAATTAAAAGCAATTTATTGAACAGCCCAAAGCTGGTACAAATTAGGCAGGTCTCAGGGTGGCTAATAAAATCACAAGCTAGATCTGTGTTTCTCTATCAACAAGGTTTTGAGGGAAAATCAGTACCAGAGACAGAAGCTGTTTTTTTAATCTTTGCTCCTCTTTTCTCTCTGTGTGAGCCTTCTTCCTTAAAGGAGAAAACAGCATTGGTCCTCCAACAGCAGCGACAACAATTCAAGATGATTTATACTAACCTCTTTTTGCTACTTCTGGAAAGGGCAGTTAATACTATCCAAGACTGTCAAGAGGGGCTTTTTCCTACAAATAGCTTGGATGAAAAGGAATATGGGATGTTGTCACAATAGGCTTAATTTTCATTTCAGATATTCAACTGTTTCTTCTTCTTTTTCCACCTACTTTAATGGTTAAAAGGCTATTTTAATAGTAATCATTACTATGGGAGTTGCCAGCAATATCTTGACAGAAAAACCTGGATGATGCTTAGTTGTTTAATATTATAACAACAAAGAGGATTACATTGCTTTCTTATTCTTTGTTGGGCCAAAGACCTACCTCCTTATTGATGCAACAGACCAAAGACAGCTTTCTTACTTTGCTTCAGCATGAACTTCGTACCATTATATTTTAAACCTTTTTCTATCTAGAAAGATCTTAGATTTCTCCAAGGCATTTGATTTGTGACCACATCACATCTTGATCTTAAACTTGTGTATATTGAATTAACAGGGCATGGATTAAAAACTGGCTCAGTGACAGATCTCAAGACATAGTTGTTAATGAGACATCAGTGAGTGGTGCTGTTTTCTAGCAGAACCCCACAAATGGTCACTGTCAAACAAAATAGAGTTTAATACACCTAAATGCAAGGTTATATATTGGGGAACGAGTGCAGTTTACACCAACAGGATGGAAAACCATCTTGGACAGGTGCCACTCAGAAATGCTATGGCTAAGAGGGCTAGTGTAATCCCTGGATGTATAAAAAGAGGAATATTACACAAATAGGTAAGTAGTCTTGCTTTTCTACACACTATTGGTGAGGCTGGTACTAGGATTCTGTCTTCAGTACTGTGTCTGTTTCTGAAGCATGCGTAAATACTGGGGAGAGTTTTAAGGAGAGCCATAAAAATGATCTTGGGTTTGGGGGGGAAAAAAAACCCCATATGAATTTTAACAAGCACAATCTGATTTTCTTATTGAAGAGAAGGTGACAGGTGACTTGATCACTGTGTATAGGTATTTATGCACAGAGGATGTATCTCATTGGTGAGGGCTTTTCAATAGGCATAACAAGATCCAGTGGTCAGAAGTTGAAGTTAGGCAAATTCAACCTTGAAATTAGATACAATTTTCTACACATGTGGATACTTAAACAATGGGAACAGCGTGCCACCAGAAGGTGGTGGATTCAGCACTGTTTGGAATCTTTAAAAATAAATTAGATTTTAGTCCCGTGCCTGGACAAAATTCTATGGGTTGTGTATACAGGAAATCAGACAAGATGGTTATAGGAGTCCCTTCTGGCTTTGGAGTCTGTGTACCTATGAAAATTCTAGTAGTCTCTGGTTGCTTTTTTCAATGTGTCTTACAACTTTTGCCAATTCCCTTTTATTCAACAGGTAGTCCATCCTTTTTATGCTTACTGGCAGAGTTTCTGTACTCAAAAGAACTTTGCTTGGAAAGAAGAATATGACACGAGGCAGGCATCAAACCGATGGGAGAAACGAGCTATGGAAAAAGAGAACAAGAAAACTAGAGATAAAGCAAGAAAGGAGAGGAATGAACTGGTCCGTCAGCTAGTGGCTTTTATTCGTAAAAGAGACAAGAGAGTACAGGCACATAGAAAACTCATAGAAGAACAGAATGCAGAAAAAGTTAGAAAAGCAGAGGAATTCCGGAGGCAGCAAAAACTCAAACAAGCTAAGTATGTAATTATTGAAGATAGCATTTTTTTTTTAAATTGAGAAATAATCATGAAGGATTCATATTGGATCACATTTTCCCACCTGCATCTTGCATGTTTGTTTTAAAGGGTGGATGTTTGGATTTCTAATTTTTGTCCTTAAGTCTGAGATTTCAAGACTGAGCATCTCATGACAGAAATAATCCTTCTTGCATGACTGGAAAGCACCAAACACCTTGTGGGTAGTAAAGAAATAAGAAACAAGTTTTAATAATCAGTATTATATTATTGCCACAGTGTTCAAAGCCAGATACTCCATAAGACAGAGATGATAGCAGGGTGACAGAAGGATGCTGAGGATAAGTGAAGAGGCAAGTGGTGGGAGCTCTTTTACTTATTAAGTGAATCTGTTATTCTTTTATCACAGATGAGGGACATTTTTGGATCCTTACTTGCTTTTGGAAATAAACAAGCCTTTTTTCATTTTTTTTTTTTTTTGGTTAATGTTTGCAGCCAATTCCCTTGGATCTGGACCTTGGCTGGGTGTGACTGTCTTTTCAATAATCTAGTCTAATAGAATGCAGCGTGTTTTTATGGGACTCAATTTCAAGACCACTTAAAAGCTATATTTGCCCAATTGCTTGGTAGTGGAAAAATTTACTAACTATCTTAACATCATGCAAAAAATATCACATGATTTAATCATACCGTGTTTTCCAATTTGGTTCCTCGGGCATGTCTACACTGCCACAGAGGCAGGCATTGATGCAACAGCATCAAGCGAGTGGGTCTGTGTAGACCCTTAATCTTTGAGAAATACTTTAGTACATGGTAAATTTTTGCTGAGGAAACCATGTATAGGATTGATCAGTGGTTGATTTAACTTAAAAGAAGAGATGTTTCTCATTTAGTAATATTCATATATCTCTGTTGAATAAAATCTGAAGGTGAGGAGCTTATTAGCCCATAATGATTCCTATCAACTCAGTATATCTGCACATTAACTAAAATATTTTATACACATTTTTAATGAAAGGAAAAAACTTGCATAAAGCAGTGAGCTGTTAATGTTAAACTCAGACTGCTAACAGGTAAACTTGGTGAGGGGAGAATAAGCTTTTTTTGCTCTTCTTTCATCCCTCTCATCACTTTCGTGTCTTCCTTCTGACAGGCCAGAAGGAAATCCTCTCCCTGGGCTAAGTGCAGTATATTTTATTTCTATTTCAATAACAAATTAGAAGGTGAGGGTTGGGATTCTTCCTCTGTAAAAATATATATTCTTCCACTGTAAAAACACATTAAACCAAGATATATTCTTGGGACAAAAGTGTTACTGCTCTGGAAAGAAGGTAAGGAAGGTGCTTAAATATATTTAACCACTCTTCTTTCCAACAAATCTATAGACCCTCTTTCATTGCTTTTGGATGGTTTTAATAGAGTGGAGATTTTTTATTCACTGAAGGTAGTGAAGCCCAGGCGGTGGTTTCACTGCAAGCAAAAAACTTGAAAATTCTGAGTGCAGGAGGCAATCAGAGCAAGGATCTGAATAAATAAAGTAGAGCTATTGAGTAATTGTACAGTGGCTATGTAAATCAGACATCCACAGCCTATCTGCTCAGTTTTCCAAGCCTTGCAGAGAAACTGAAATATGTTGGATTTGGTTGAATCAAGACAGCCAGGAGGTTTTTAAATAAGTGAACACAACTAAATAATGGCCCTTAAATAAAACACTGTTACTACTAAATTTTCTGAACTATAAAAAGTTGTTGCATTCTACTTTAAAGGCTTGGTGAGCAATATAAAGAGCAGAGCTGGATAACTATGTCTGATCTAGAGAGAGAATTGCAGCAGATGGAAGCACAGTATGAAAAGGAATTTGGAGATGGGTCTGATGATGAAGAGGAAAGAGAGGAACTGGAGCCAAGAGAAGGAATAGATGGTAAGGATCTGTTAATGTATTTTTGTTGCCTATAAAAAGACCTCACAGCTGCTCTGTATTTGTGTGCAAGTGTGCGCACACATCCTCAAAACTGAAGCCAGATTCCACACTGGTGGTTACAGCACTGACTGTGAGATCTAGGAAAGAGTTTGTCTCATAGTGTTCTGTTCTTCTTTGAACACTTACTTTTATGTTAGTAGCGCATACTTATTTATGGTTGCGTGGGAAAGGAATACTTTGTTTAGTGAGGGTGTTCTTATGACTCCACATACTTTACTGATCCTAAATGGCTTAAATGAGTGGTGTTGAAATTATGCTGTGGCTTTAATTACTCAGTATCTCCGAATAATCATTCAGCCAGTGTCCTTCCCCTTCTCTTTTCAGATAAACTGAGTGATGAGGCTGAAGATGTTGAATTTTATGATGACCTGTACTGCCCTGCTTGTGACAAATCCTTAAAGACAGAGAAAGCGTAAGTTGTATTTCTTTGAAAAATGTGGAAACTTTCAGATTCATCTAGGTCATCTAATCACCCAGTTTCCATTAAAGTTAATCCATTGTAATGACTTTGGGGCATCCATGTGCCCTAGGTGATTTTGAAAGACTCAGCCCTTTTCATTCAATTAGGGATTTTACATATTAGAATTTCCTAATCTGAATACTGAAGGGAATTAATCGTTGTTGGTTGGACACCTTTATATGTAAATGAAACAAAATAATGCTTAGAGTAACAATTGCTCATGACTTACAAGTTCCAGTAATTATCTACTGCTCTTCACAGAATGAAGAACCATGAAAAGTCAAAGAAGCACCGAGAAATGGTAGCACTGTTACGACAACAGCTGGAGGAGGAGGAGGAAGAATTTTCTGTATTAACTGATGACAAAAATGAAATGAATACCACAAAAGATGAAGAAATAGAAGAAACACCCAAACAAAAGTACTTTAAAACATTATTACTTACAGCTACTCTAGCACTTGTAGTTTGGATTCATTAGAGTGGTCTTAATGAGGCTCTGAGAAGGCGGTTTGGGATTGGCATATGATCACATCAGGACTCACTCACCTGTAATGCACAAGTTGTCAATATCTCTTGGCGTCCTTACAAAAAAGTAGATTTTTAATGTCAATGGAATAAACAGTTGTAGATTAATGGTCTCCACTCTTTATCCTCTGTGTTTATGGAAAGTAAATGTCAAGGCAAAGGGGAGATGATAATATTTTAAAGCAGGAGACTTTGTTATAGGCCCAGTATTCGTTGTGTAGGTACAGCATTGTTTGCCAGGCACTATGACTAGCCTACAAATCTTGTTTGCTTCATTTAATTAGAAGCCAGTCCATGCAGTAAACAGCATAGTTTTAAAAGCTGTGCTATACTTATAATTAAGCTAGTTTCTCAACGGCTAGAGATTTTAATGTCTAGTCATTAAGGAACAGGTTTTCGAATTCAGTCTGACTAAGAAATCTACAGATACGTCACAAAATACTATAAACAGCACACAAAACAGCTAACTCTCTTTCACTTCAGGAGAATGGCAGTGGTGTGTTTTACCTAGTCATGACTTTCTACTCCATTTGTGAGAAATGCGAGGTCAGAATCGTCATCACTTAAAATGCAGCACAGAATTATTAGTTTTTACCCTTTCTAAAATAGAGTATTGGTAATTTAACTCTTCACTCTTCACTTTGCAGACTCTCCAAGAAGAAGAAAAAGAAACAAAAAACGATGGCGGTATGGAATTTATTTAAAAAAAAAAAACTCATTTTGTAGCTGAATTGAAAATCTAAGGAAACTGTGTGTGTAAGACCTGGTTAGCTATTTTTGTAGTCTTCTGACATACTTTTCCAGTAGCCTCCAATCTGAGGAAACTAGGAATTGTACAGTCTGGGAAAAGCTGTCAATTTGATTACATTTAATTGACTTCTGTTATTTCTCTGAGTCCATTGTTTTCAAAGATTCTTGAGGACAACATATCTGTTTTAATTTAGGTACTTGTATAACGTCCATTACGGTAGAATCTGAGCATCTCTCTGTCTCTGGTGCATTTATTCTCAGAACACCCCTGTGACGTAGGGCAGTGCTGTTAGCCCCATTTGACAGAGAGGCTCTGTACCTTAGTTTTTGAAGTGGCTTGCACAGTAAGTTTTTGGCAGTGCAAAGAACTGAGCCCATATCTCCTAAATGTTAGCCTAATGCCCTAACAACTAGACCATCCTTTCTCTCAGCCAGAACAGCTTGCTGGCTTCCATTAAGAAAATTATTGTAGGCATGTCGCTCAGAAAACCATCACTGCACTCTGACAGTATGGCCAATTATTGCCCAATATTAACCTTGCCAACAGCACTCAGTAATCCACAGAATTAAATAATCTGTACTGGGCCTTTCCACAACAGTGCTGATTGGTGAGATTCTCTTGTAGCTCTAGTTTACCTGCAATGTTGGTAAGCTACCTTGTCTGTAAGTTTATTAAAGTAACTGTAAGGCACTGATTCTACTTCTCTCGTTTTCTAGTACTCCACTTCCACCTAACACAATTCTAGTCGTTACCCTTCAGGGTTTTTAGAAGTTTGAGACAATTCATTATTTGATTGCATCAGATCTCCTTGACCCATGTCAATCTGGGTAACAATTGCAGTGTTTTGGCTGAAATTTTCTGAAGCAGACACCTGGCACAAAAAATTCCAGCTTGAACACTTCAGTTTGGCGGTCATGTAATGGAAAGTGTCAGTCAACCTTAATAATGGAGCCGATAGCTTCACATAATAAAATACTTAAAAAAAACAAACAAAAAAAAAAAAAACACCAAACCACTTCAGCTTTTTTGAAGAATAGATCATTGCATCCTCCTTTCTTTACACATTACTGGCTATGCACTGGGAGTGCTTAAAAAATAAATGGAGCTGTGACTCATAGTCCTTTGATTTAAAGACTCTTTGCTCTCTTCTCTTCATCACAGGCTGCTTCTTCCATAGTTGCCTCTCACAATGCCAAAGCCAAAAGTGCAGTTCTCTTCTCCTCACTGTGTTTCACCGAAAACATCACTGTAAAGCGAGACAAACTTTATTTTCATTGAGGCAAATTGTTTAATTGCTAAATCTGCAATTACTGTATACAAAATTGCCAACTATTTGAAACCTAATTATTTCAGAGCAGTAAATATACATTTCTTCTTTGGATAGACATATGAAGATCCTTTGAACAACAAAAGTGGAGAAGATACTACAGTTGAACAAAAAGAGGCTGATGGTGCAGCCCAGGAGGATGGAATAACAGAAGAATTGGAAAATGATGGCCAGAGAAATACCATTTCAGAAAAAGCAAATGCTGCAGAAGTTGTCGATAGAGAAAGTGAAGCAAAAAGGTAACAGCATCACTTCGGGATCATAGAATTTTCAGGCTGGAAGGGACCTCATGCAACCCCCTGCTAAAAGCAGGACCACTCCCACTAAATCATCCCAGCCAGGGTTTTGTCTAACCAGGCCATAAAAGTTTCCAAAGATGGAGATTCCACCACCTCCCTAGGTAACCCATTCCAATGCTTCACCACCCTCCTAATGAGAAAGTTTTTCCTAATATCCAACCTAGGCCTCCCCAGCTCCAACTTGAAACCATTGCTCCTTGTTCTGTTCTCTGTCACTGAAAATAGCCTAGCTCCCTCCTCTTTGGAGCACCCCTCAACATAGTTGAAGGTTGCTATCAAATCCCCCCTCAGTCTTCTCTTCTGCAGACTAAATAAGCCTAGTTCTTTGTTTCTCCTCGTAAGTCATGTGCCCCAGTCCCCTAATCATTTTCATTGCCCTCCGCTGGACTCTTTCTAATTTGTCCACATCCTTCCTGTAGTGGGGAGCCCAACACTGGACACAGTATTCAAGATGTGGCCTCGCGAGTGCCAAATAGAGGGGAATAATCATGTCCCTCTATCTGCTGGCAGTGCTCTTACTGATGAAGCCCAAAATGCCGTTGGCCTTTTCGGCAACAACGGTACGTTGTTGACTCATATCCAGCTTCCCGTCCACCATAACCCCCAGGTCCTTTTCTACAGCGCTGCTACTTAGCTGATCAGTCCCCAGCCTGTAGCAGTACATGGGATTTTCCATCCTAAGTGTAATATAGAAGAACTTACTTCATTGCCCTCTTTAGTTTAACTGTTCATGTTTTAAAGGCTTGAATTTATTCAGAGCAGTATAAACTGGAAGCTACTCCTTTGAAATTGAAGGAGTCCTGTCAAGGTAATAGTGGTTTAAGTTAGAATTGGTTCCTAAATTGGCAGATGCTTTAGACTGCAAATAAGTATCACACACTCAACAAACAAACAACCAGTATGGAACTTTCCAGGTAGCAAATATGGTAACTTTGTAAATAACATTGGTTTGCTCTCAGCCTTGGATTTCATAATGTCTAGCAGGCTAAACTTACTGGGGCACAAATGGGAATTAGGCACTTAACTCACATTAAGCCTTTAAAAACCTTATTCTCAGTGAGTAGTTCTAGGCATTAATTATTATAAACATATTCTTCATAGTTATCGAAAAAGTCACCACAATAGGGTATAGGCAGCAGTTTTGTTTATACTGAAGTACTTATTTTTGATGCACGCTGTAAAATTAGATCTTGTGTTGTGGCCTTAGTTTTTGGCTGGAGCCAAGTGTAACAAGTTTTAAATATTTAGAAAACAGAGTGGAAAAAATTACAAATCACACATTTATGCATTTCAAAATGTAATTTACATGAAATATTCCATAAATAGGATCTATTTAACGTAAAAGCGGCCATACTGGGGTAGATCAGTGGTCCATCTATCCCCGTATTCTGTCTTCCAAAATAACACAGTGCCGGATACTTCAGAGGCAGTCAGTAGAAGAGGGCAGTTACTGAGTGATACACCCCATGGTCCAGAACCAGCTTCTGGCAGTCAGAGGCTTAGGGACTCCCACTGCATAGGGTTGCATCCCTGACCAGCTTTTTAAATAGCCCCCGGTGGGCCTGTTCTTTATGGGGATATCTAACTCTCTTTTGTTATGGTTTTGGCCTTCTCATCTGATGGCAACAAGTTCTACTGTTTTAATCCTTCTGCACATTAATTTCACGGGTAACTGCAAGATGTGAGAATTCAGAATTTTAGATAGTGGCATTATATTTTCTGTCATCTTATCAATCTGTTTCCTGACACTTCCTAACATTTGTTAGCTTTTTTTTTTTTTTTTTTTGACTGCCACTGTGTACTGAGTGGATGTTTTCAGAGAACTATCTATGATGACTCCAAGATCTCTTGTTAGGGTCTAAATTAGCTGTTACCACTATCATTTTGCATGTGTCGTTGGGATTATGTTTTCCAACGTGCATTACTTTGCAACACTGAATTTCATCTGCCATTTTATCACACGGTTTAGTGAGATCCCTTTTTAGTTATTCATAGTCAGATTTGGACTCAACTATCTTCAGTATTTTTGTATTATCTGCACACTTTGCCACCTCACTGTCCATTCCCTTTTCCAGATCATTTATTAATATAGAGAACAGCATGGGTCCCGGTACAGATCGTTTTAGGGGATCCTTTATTTACCACTGTCCACTGTGAAAAGTGACCATTTATTCCTACTCATTGTTTCCTATGTTTTAACTGGTTCTGATCCAGGAGCTATTTTCCCACACATCTCATGGCATCTCAGGTTGTGGCCTATTGCAGGAATGGGTGGGTGAGGTCTGGGGCCTGCATTGTGCAGGAGGTCGGACTAGATGATCGTACTGGTCCCTTCTGACCTTAGAGTCTATGAGTCATGACTTCTGGTTTTGTTGAGATACTGCAGGCTTGAGCTCTGCTTTGGCCAGTTCTTGTGACTGATTCGCAGAGACTTGTATGGAAAATTTTACGTGAACAGTTTTATCAGCAGAAAAAACTTCCCAAGAACATGTTGAAAGTTATGAACTGTGGAGCCCTTATCTCACTCACTGTCTAGAGAGGAGCTGCTGGTCAGTAAATGTTCCCTTTCATTTCTGTGTTGAGGTAAACACAGAGATATTTGAACATTTCATGATAGCAGTGATTTTTAGCTCCATTGTTCTCCTGTTGGCTTTTCTTCAACCTATTTAATTTAAGGTTAAATATTGGCTTATGTAGGTCCCAGTCCAGTGTCCACTGAAGTCAGTGGGCCATTTGATTTAAAAGTCTTTGGTTATTTAAAACTGTCAAGCCTTCTGAGAGTGTTCATAGAAAAACTCGGTTTAGTGTGACAAAGGTAAACTGAAATCTTAAACTCTCTTGTATTTTCAGCATCCCTAAGCCTAAAGGAAAGAAAACCAAGGATGCAAAAAAATCTGCTAAAGTAACTTCAGAGCTTCAATCAAAGGTATGTGGAAAATATTTAAAACTACATTTTCTTGGTGGTTGGTTAAAAGTATAATGCACTAAGATGACTTTTAGTCTGGTAGTTTTGCAGCTTCTGACACTTTCTTCCAGTTCTCAAATGCTGCTTTAGCCTGTGTTTTTCATGTATTCCTCCATAAGACAGTTCCTGTTTATGCATGTTTACCAAAATCTAAGAAAGTGGAATATAAATGATCTTTTCTTTGGAGAAAAGCAGTGTTTCTTTGAACATTTCAGCTTAATCCAAGACAATTTTTCTACATACATGGATCTGGGACTTCTAGAATCCATCTAAACTTAAACATGTCTTTTGGCTTCTCCATGTGGGTGTCTAGCTGTCAAATGAAAAAAAATGAGCTGCTGTCACTGTATTTACATGGTGCCTGTAAAAATGGGGAGCCCCAACCTGGTTAGCCCCGTATGTACTAATGCAATTTAGTTTGATAATAATGGCCCGGCTCTCTTCTTAAACATACGTAGGCCGTTATTAGGAAATGGTGCTGCAGTAGCACCTAGAGGCCTCAACCAGGTTGGAGCCCCATTGTGCTAGGCAATGTGCAAACGTAATGACAGCAGCTGTTTATATTTTTTATTAGTATTATACACATGCTGGTAGGTTTGTTTGATTTGGTTTTTTAAAAATTTTTAAGTAGCTTTGGAAGGATTAGATTTAATTTAACTGCTGATGGTCTTCTACACAAAATAATTTTCTTAATAATTACAGAAAGGAGAGTTAGAGATACATTATTAGTGTAAAATAAAAAGTGCAGACATGCACATTTCTTCTCAAACATGTTAATTTTCTGAAATATCCAGTCACTCTGAACAAACATATTAGCCTTTCCTGCTAATACAAAAATATATAATATGAAAAAAATTCCGTTTGAAATTTGCTTTGAAAAAAGAGCATGGGAAAAACAGCATGTGTAGTTTTGTTTTAGGGAAATCTGTGGCTCAGATCTGCCTTGGTGTTTCTTACAGATCTGTAGTTCATCTAGGATCCTATCTGCACTTCTGCTGTGTTCAGCATTCATTATTTGCCATAATACACTTCAAATGTTCAAAAAGAATTGGTGTTCATGTTTTCTGGAATGAATTCTTTACAGGAATGAATCTGTCATGGTTGTTCTCCATTTCAGAAGTTAGCTATTTGTTAAAGATAAATGTTAACTGTTTAATATGCACTTTTTCTTTGCCAGTAAAACAATATAGTACCACAGTTGTTTCATAGTATCTGCCAACAGTAAGCATTATTTTTTTCCTCCTTCCAGAATGAAGATGTTCCTATACACTGTGTAACGTGCAATTGTGAATTTCAGTCACGGAATAAACTGTTCGAACACTTAAAGGCCACAGGCCATGCAAAAGCAACGCAAACACCAGTTGTAAATGGTGCTGGGAACAGCAGAAGCAAAAAAGAGAAACGTAAAAACAGATAGGACGACTTGATTGTTTTAAACTGGCAGTCTTCGGATGTATATCTGTAAAAACACTCAAAACCAAAGGACAAGAATTCTTCAAATTAAATCGGGAAGTATTTCTTGGGCCTGCAGCAGTTTTCAGTGTGGCAAAACATTTTTATTTTGTGCAGAAATGTTTATTTTTTTTTACCACTACTTCATTAATTACTAAAGCCCCTGGAATGACAAGATGAAATTCCAAGTCTTGAAAAGATAAACATTCTAAAACATGTCATCCTGGGTGCCTCCTGGGAGCTGTATCGATGAAAATGTACAGGGAGAGGAAATAAATTATTTTAACACTTAATTTGTTCTTTTTATTTTACAGTGCTCAGCTGATGCTATTTAATAAACTGACTTGGGATGGACCGGTGTTCGGTCATCTGCCCATAGTCAACCACCATTTAAAAAAAAAAAAAAAAAAAATCTTTCGAAAGCTAAGACAGAAGTTTCTCTACTATTCCCTTCAGGACCTGTTTCTCTCTAAACTAATTCTCCTGCATAGGGTGTGATGCAAATTAAGGACCCAGAACTGTCTGTCGGATAATGACTAGTCTGTCTATGAATGTTGAGTGCACAGCCAAAAAAAGAATAAATACACAGGGGCAGCATGATATGTTTTTATTGGACAAAAAAAAAAAAAAATCCAATTTGCAAAGATGAGTTAAAGTATAAATTGCAACTATTGTTAACAGCCGGACTGTTTAATCCTGTCTTCCCTTGTACTGAAAAAAAAAGTGATGTAACTGATGTCAGGAGGGGAAAATACCACCTTGTTACAGCACCCATGGATGGTATGGAATGAAGAAGAACAGCTACCAGTCAAAGGAGGAAAGATACTGTTGAGAGGTGACAGGAAACTGGATCAAAATCAAGTGATGGACTTCTTATATTCTCATGTATCTCCCTGCTAAACTAGTAAACAAAATCCGTTCTCATGTTACAGGCTATCCAGATCAACTGGTTTTCACTGAGGTACTACATCAAGGGCTTCCAGTAGACTTTCACTCCTACCCATCACTTATTATGAATGTATTTTTCAGGATGAAGGGTTTGTCCTGTGATCCTGCCTCTAGTCTTGGTTAGGAGTATGGTGGGGTTGCTCAGACAGAAAGGAGGCACTTCATCATTCCACCACTCTACAAGATCAGGGAGTTTCGCATATGCAAACACAGGGAAGACTGCTGGAGCAGCTTGCTAAAAACAGTGGCAATAAGACAAAACAAACAAGGAGTCGTGTGGCTCTTCAAGACTAACAAATTTATTTATCGCATAAGCTTTCATGGGAGAAAATCCCACTTTGCCAGATGCTTGATTTTTTTTTTTTTTTTTTTTCTTTCACGAAAGCTGATGTAATAAATAAATGTTAGTTTTTCATGCCAGTAGGCTCCTTGTCTGTTTTGCTGAACGGGCTCTGGTCAGACTTGTTGAGTAGTCTAGTAAGATCTGTGCCAAGAACATTATAACACTGAAATCCATCTAAAAAAATCTATAATCCAGATGCAAATGCAGTTACAATTTTATAAAAGGTACTTGTTGCTAAGCAACTGTCACTAGCAAGTAAATCTTGCAGAGGGATTGCTTCCTGTTAGGGTACTAGCTAGAGCCAGAATTCCAGCTCTTGTTAAGAGCCAAACTCCCAAGCATTAAGAAAACTACCCCAGTTGTAGTGATATAATTGTAAAGGCAGCCCACCTTGAGAACACCAGCCAATTGCATTAGCTGATGTGGCTTGCAGGAAATCTCATTTCAAAAAGCGCTAAATAATTTTAAAAAATGGTTGATTTTTGGGTTAATTTTTTCTTAAGACAGAATATCATAATAAAACTGATTTTTTTGCATATGTAGCAAATTGAGTCAAGGTAATCTTTCTACATTACTTACATTCATAATAGTATGTGTTCAGTAAAACTGGATTAATTTATTTTCCTCCTAAAAATTTTTTGCCAGTTATTGCAATATTTCAGGTTGTGGAAGGTGAATCTCAGCTGTCTGTTGCCAAACATCTTGTGTAAGGAAACACTACTCAGTCTTTTGCAGCTGTTCTTTCCAAATGTCTCATTACCGCAGCATGAAATACTTCCACTGCAAAGTCTGCATCTTGTTTGGTAATGCACATTGGAGGTTTAATTCGAAATGTCTGAGGAGAGAAAGGAGAGAAAGTTTTAAACTTGTGGAGGGAAGAAAGCACCTGATGTGCAATAACACTGTCAAACCAATCCCTGCCTTTTAAAGGACAAAAATAGCAAATTGTAGTTGTAACTATATAATATTGGCCTATCCCAAGTGTGGCAAACTACACCTATGCAAGAAAACTGAATTTCATACCACGGCTGGCAGATGCTTGGCAGCTGGTTGAGCATTTCTACATTGCGCTTTAAGATGCCTCACTGCTGTGAGAATTGGGCAGGGGAATTAATGGAAGGGAGCTCTAACCAGTCATCCTGAAATGTTTCTGCAGGATTAAGTGTGGGGAAAAAAATTAAAATTAGAAGGAACAGCTGGGAGAGATAAAAGGAGGTAAATAGTGATGCAAACTGATGTTTTCTATACTGTGTGAATTAGTTTAGTAAGATGTGATTAAGAATTGAATGAAAATCTTACTTTAATGACCTATTTCTGCACAGTTCTACTCTGTAATGGCTTAAAGGAGAATTGAATTGAACGCATGTTCCTTTACATGGATCTGGCAACAGTTTTGACTCTAACAGAACAAAATCATTCCTAGTGTTATAAACCCTATTTATCCCCATCAACTGTTACAGCTATGGCTGAGATTTACTTTCACACTCTAAAAATTACTCTGAACTACAGAGCCTCAGACCTTCTAAATCTACCACTAATATGCAGCCATGGTCTGATTTTACAAGCTCCTTTGTCAATCAATAGGTGCTGCACACTCTGTCCTCAGTTGGGATAAGATATTACTCGCCCGCCTCCAGCAGCTGCAAATCTGTTCTGCGCGGGAAGCTAGGTAATGCAAAAATGAACATGAGGTGAAGTATGCACACCAGCAAGTCTGTGCCACCTCTCTTTCTCCCCCCCCCCCCCCCATTGTAACTCATCTGGGAAGCCCGTGGATCGGAAAGATCCCAGTTAAGGGCTGGAGGTCGATTCCGGCTCTGAATGCAATTGGCAATAAGCTTAATAACCCTACTCTGCCGCCATACTTTGCTGCCTTTTAACTGTTCTCACAAACAAGTTACTGTGTACAATACTATTGCAGAATGCTATGCAGCATCCCCACCCCAAGTTCTACCCTATATTGCAGGATTCACAAGGAACAGCTGGTCTCTCTTTCCCAGGGGGTAGAATTTCATCAGCTCTCCTGAACGTGTGTGGTGCTGACACTGTTTAATACACTTGCTTTTTCCATCAGGACAAAACTGAACACCAGGGTAGAATTGATAGTCACAGGCCTTGTAGCTTCCTGCAGTCAACCGATAGCATGTACGTACTACAGGGAGAGAGATTTCAGAAATGGGCGAGAGGCGTAACAGACTACGAGCAAGGGTCAAATTCTTTGTTGGGAGGGGTGAGATCTCAACAGCGGTAAATAACACATTGAATTAGCAATATTTGCAGGGACTAAGACAAACAGCTTCATGAAACAAAACAAAAGCAAGTTATTTTTTATAATTCTGTTCCATTTAAGGAGAAGTTGCAGCAGCTGCAATTTAGTCAGGACAAAAGATACAAAACTCTACAATCTGCATCACTGACTCTACCTGACCGTAAATTCCACCCTTGCCAAGCAATACTCCCATGTCTTTGCAGTCTTCCCAGATCTCACTCATCTCTTCAGCTGGAAGAGGTTGACGACTGTCCTGTGGAGGTGGGGAGGGGGGAAGAAGGGAGAGAGAAAGAAACTAGTGTCTAGATGTCCAACGACACTGATGGAAAAAGCAACAAACTGTTCCATTGCCTCCAGCACCCTCCCTTGGAGAAAATTAATTACAGGATTGTTCTGCCTTTCAGGATGGGACTAGGCAGAGTTCCTAGTGTATTAAGCACTTTGAACTGTCTAATTTTTAGCCAGGACACAGCTTGTACTCCACTGATGCCTTATTTTCAGAGAAATAGCTCTGTGCTGTCACTTAGGCTTTAATCATTTCACAGTAAGCTTGATTCTTAATACTGGGCTACATAGCAGGGCATGAGCCATTTACCAACCTTATTCTTCACCATTTCTATCCCAATCATAAGACCCTTGCCACGGACATCTCCAATGATCTCAAAATTATCTCGCAGTTTAGCAAACTCCAATAGCATGTAAGTCCCCACTTCTTCACTGTTCTTTTGTAAACCAGCTTCTGCAATAACCTGGATAAAAATGATGTACAAAGCTCAATGTAGTAGGAAAGCATTAAATATAGAATTTGGCGAATCTACACGCCCATGACTGATCTGCACTAACAATCCCTCTGTCCTGCACCAAAGACATAACTACCTCCCCCCCTTCCTTAAATTTTACCTTTTCTGGTATAATAGGAAATGCTGTAAAAACTGAACCACACGTGGCAAATGGACATAGCTTATGTCATATCTGTTTTCATTATTTACCACCAATTCATACTGGATCTTCAGGCACTAGTGTGCAGCTTGACTTGGCATAAAACGCTGCCCATATTAATCAGTTTAACCCTCTTTATCAGAGTTCAGTTTAGCTCGCTTGCCCTAGCCATAGCTGTGGCAAGCGCTGGGAGATGCCGATAATTTGACAACATATGCCTATTGCTCCTTGCAAAGCTTTCTGGCAAACACCTGAGCACATTACTAAACTATATTAACAAAGCATTCATTTTAACTCTAATTTGATTTATTTACAACTGCCCCTAGCGCCTGGAACCCAGTCAAGCTATTACTGTACTTACTCGTCAGCATATGTATAAAACCTCTTGTACACTGCAAGTTTGCATTGCAAAATGAATGGACCAAATTTAAGCCTACTCAGGGTTTGCGGATCTTGGCTAACACGGAACCTGGATCTGAAGCACATAGGAACAGTTATTTTAAACAAAGAAGTGTAGAGTCTCTTAGGTTTTTTTTTAATTACTATGCTGACCACAATCCAGAGGACCAGCGGTCTAGTGCTTCAGAATGAGCCTCCAGTATATCAGAGCCTAACAAGGGAGCCAGATGGTCATTAAAACGATGACTATTGCTTTACAATAAGGCTTAAGGAAATATTTACATGTGACAAAGTAACCTGCAATGAATGCGTTCCAACATGTTGCATGAGGATTTTGGTTCACTACTTGGAGCTATAGGGTTAAAATATGCTTTACACCAGGGGTTCCCATCCCCTGGCCTGTGGGCCAAACGTGGCCTGCACTGTTTGGCTCAGTGCCGGCCCACATGTGGCCACCAGACTCCCCTCTGGTCCCAGCCGGGGCTAGATTAAGGCTTGGGGACTACAGCGGGAGGCGTCGGGGGGGGGGGGAGGGGGAGGGGGGGAGCACAAGGGCCGCGGGTCGGCACAGTGCGGCTGCAGGGCGTGTGCTGCGGTGGCCGCACGATGGCACCGCATGATTGCGGGGAGCTGGGGTAGGGGCTGCGGGCTGGCACAGCCATGGCAGGCGTGTGGCTTGCGCTGCTGCTGGGGCCACACACACCTGCCCACAAATTGTCTCTGTTCATGGGCACTCCAGCCCTTTCTTTCTTTCTTTCTTTCTTTCTTTCTTTCTTTCTTTCTTTCTTTCTTTCTTTCTTTCTAAAAAAAATCAAAACTTTTCCAATTTTTTTTTCAAATTTAAAAAAAAATCTTTTTGCCTCAAGGGCCACAAATATAATTTTTACAACCCTGAAGGCCACTAGTTTATTTAATTAAAATTTAATTAAATTTAATTAATTGATTTTAATTAAAATGTAATTTGTTTTTAATTAATTCAATTTTAATTAAACAGACTGGTGGCCCTTCAGAGTTCTAAAAATTATATTTGTGGCCCTCAAGCCAAAAAGGTTGGGAACCACTGCTTTAAGAATTTACCACGGAATGATCACTTTTGCCAGGTTAAGGGGTTCACAGAAGGGAAGAAGCCTGGAACAGAGCCATCTCAGATTATGACAACTACAGAAGTAAATTCCACATGCCCCTATTGACAATCAGGAAGCAGAAGAATGTAAGCAAGAAAAGAAAAAGATGAAGATGTTAATCACAGTATATTATCCCAACAGTAATTTAACCCTTATTTTTGCTACAAGGTGAAATCCATTATAATAATGGGGAATAGTCTGGCATTTCTTTTTTCTACACATGCACAATGCCCATGAATTCTTAAAAGTAAGTGTTCAGCTGTCTCATTTTCTGTATGTATTCAAAGGTCCACCACCAGAAAGAGAAGTAGCCTGAAGTGGCCTCTGCTGTAGCTCAGAGCAAACAGTTGTAGGAATATGCAGGTGATTTTGCTGTTTATATAACTTTATCAATCTCTATTTGTATCATCTCTACCTTTATATAGTTTTCATTGGTTTATTGGTGTCACTCATAACTTTCTCTACTCTTAATTGGTTTATTGGTTTCATTCATAACTTGTATCAATCTTTGTATAGCGTTATTGGTTCATGACAATTGACATTTGTAACAAGTTACATTGTTAATAGGATTGTTCTTAGCGCTCAGTGTAGCTGTTGGGGAGCCCAGGGCTCAAATCACTGACTTTTGGGGTCTCTTGGCTAGGAGATGGGGGTCTTTCCCCTCTGAGCCACTCTCTCCCAGCTTGTATAGCTGTGTAAGTTTATGCCTATGTGTCCTTAGCTAATAGGTATGACAAACCTTTTTACCCAATCTCTGCAGCATTTAAAGAAAAGTGTAACATTTGAAGTAATGTAAAACTCCATATTGAAAATGTAAGACTCCATCTTTGACCAATGTACCCCATCTTGTGTGCAACTATTTCTAGAGTGAATAGCCTACATTGTCTGAGCAAGGTGTGGATGGAGGGTGTATGTATGTGTGAACCAGTCCCAAACTGCCAGCTTGTCCTGATTGAATGCGAAGTCCATTCCAACGGCTGAAGAATGCGAACACATCCCCAAAAGCAAAAGGATCCACCCCAGAAACAAAAGGATAAAGTTAATCAAGCTATCAAAAAAACGAGCTGGAGGTCATGTCCGCAACTGACTGGTGACCAACGGACACACAGAGCCCCTGGAGCGGCGTGCCTATAAAGACTGGGTGAGACGCCAAAGTTTTGGGGGACACAGCTCTGCATACCACCTGAGAGAAAGGAGCGTTAGTGCGCGCCCGACAGAGACCCTGCTCTTCCTCGTGTTCAGCTTCTCTGGCCAGGTAGCTGCCACAATCAGGAATCAGGACTGGTAACTGTATGAACTGCAGGATATCTTCTGGTGTGTTTGGGCGCATGGATGTGAGTGAGAGAAAGTGAGTGAGTGAGAGTGAGTGTGTGTGTAAACTAGCTTATAATGTTGTTCTCTTCTATAATAAACACGGCGTGTTGCCTTTTCCCCTTTAAAAGAGCTCGGGCATTCTTTTTGGTATAACACAGTGTAAAATACTATGGACACATCACTTTCTTCTTACATCAAGAACTGCAGATCCAGCTACACAGGCCACAGGGTTTCCTCCAAAAGTGTTAAAATGAAGGTTTTGAGCCAAGGAATTTGCAATCTCTAAAAGAAAAAGCACACTTGTTGATTTTCCTTCCTCACAATGCCCTGAAGTCTGGAGGTAGTTTTAGTTTCACATTTAATAATGCTAAGCATCATTCTCGAGTTAAACTGCAGACAAAGGAGAAGAAAATAGTATATTGTTGGTAAGCAATTTGAACAAATTAGGTAACGTTCCAGAAAACGCCTGGTCTGTGTAGCAAATGCTAACGGGGATGGATTTGAATAGATGAACGCTACGTTTCCAGTAGAGCCAATGAAGTGTCCACTAGAGCAATGATAAAATCCATTATTTCCCTGAGACATGAAATCTCCTGAATCATAATCCTTAGTATGAACTATTCTGGAGTTGTCCAGAATGCTTCCTTAGCATTAAAGGTACGTCTACCGAGTTGGGCAATGAACTCAGGGTTTGAGTTCTGTCAGTTCTCCCAGTGACTCCTGCTGCTAGATGCTGAGCTCAGTTAAACCAATATAACTCCATTGATTTCAATGGATTTACTTTGGATTTAAACTGGTGTAATGGGGAGCACAATCTGACTTTGATTAAAATATATTACTGCCTCCCAATGCCTCCATTTTCTCACGTGTGCAATGGGGAATCATGCTTACCAACCTCATAAGCATAATTTAAGACTAAATGTATCAGTACATCTTTAGAGGTCAGCTGGTTGGATGAAAGGTTCTATAGATGCTAAGTTATATTCACCTGGACTTCATGCTTCAAAATTACAGATATGAATACCTGGTTTCGTAACGACAGCTGCCATAGGAAAGCCATTACCAATTCCTTTTGCCATGGTGACAATGTCTGGGACTATATCATGTGTCTGAAATCCCCAGAAATGGCTGCCTGTTCGTCCAAACCCTGTCTGGACCTTTCAAAAGAAAATCCAAAATTATTTAAGTTGTTACTTGGTTTCATAACTTGTATATTCTCTGTGCCTTCTGTTACCAATTTGCACTGGTCTGTAGATGTAGAATCTAAATGCCAACTTTATTCAAGCAGGATCCTCATTCAGCTTGCTTCACATGGATTTTTTTTTCCCTTTGCTAAATACTGACTCTAGTACAACACAGATTCCGCTACTGTTTTGTTGAACCATAGAAGATTAGGGTTGGAAGGGATCTCAGTAGGTCATCTAGTCCAACCCCTTGCTCAAAGCAGGACCAACCCAACTAAATCATTCAGTCTGGGCTTTATCAAGCCAGGTCTTTAAAAACCTCTAAGGATGGGGATTCCACCACCTCCTTGGGAACCCATTCCAGTGCTTCACCACTCTCTAGTGAAAATTTTTTCCCTCCCAACTTAGACCCTGCCCTGCGCAACTTGAGACCACTGCTTTTTGTTCTGTCATTTGCCACCACTGAGAACAGCCTGGCCCCATCATCCCTGGAATCTCCAGTTTCAAGTTGTAATAATTCTACCACCCTTTACACCTCTAGCCATTACAGTGTATCCTGTGACAACTTCCAGCGGGACAGCCGTGTTAATCTACTTCAGGAAAACAAACAAGGAGTCTGGTGGCACTTTTAAAGACTAACACGTTTATTTATTCCCTAACAATTAATTAACAATAAATCAGTTAATTTTAACTGAGTAAATTAGCTTTAAACTGCATAATTGCAGAGGAGTTGCAATAGCCTCCCCTCTAGAGTTCACGCAGCTGAGAGTGCTTGCCTTATCTACACTACTATTTTAAAATTTATCTGGATCAGGTCTCAAATGAGTAATGGTAAGAGTTTAAGAGCCAAATTTTCTTCAGAAGTGAGCAGGTCAATGGAGCTCTGCCAATTTACACAACAGATACAGTCAAATGAGTTCCATTTATGTTGATTTAATGCACATGAAATTAAAGATTAATAGTTTCTGCTATTAGCTTTGTCTAACAGAGGATTTTGCACTGGAATGCCGCACTCAGCCCCCCTTTTAGGCTTTGAAACAGGAAGGATTAATTGTATTAAATTAAAAAATTACTTTAAAGTATTTTCAGGTCTATATTTTGCCTTCATCTGATTGCTGGATTTTTCAGTGGCCTGGCAGAAATATCCCAAACCTCCAAAATTTTATTTCTGGATACTCACTTCATCTGCAATACAGACACCTCCTCTCTCATGCACTAGCTGAAAAGCTTTCTTTAGAAATCCTTTAGGGTACTGAACGGCTCCATTAACGCCCTGGCAAAAATACACAAAGACAGTGTCTTCAGTAACGGAAAGATTTGGATTTTCAGAGGATGATTGCTGTGCACCACAAAATTCGAAGTCTTCAGAGAGTGAGAAATCTAGGCAGAACTTTAATTCATTGGATAACTTAAAGACCTTTCAGTGGCTTTCTTCTGAATATGATGCCCATTCTGTATCAATACCACCTAGATGATAAGAATAAAACAATAGGAAGAGTTAGGAGACAGTGAAGCAGAGAAGATAAAAGTGGGTTCTTCAACCTACAGCCCGCAGGTTAGACTCCAGCCTGCCAAAGGCTGCTACCTGGCCTACTGTGGCAGGAGGCAGCTCCCCCACCCCTCTAGCCCTGAGCTGGCTGGGGCAAGGGACCATACAGCACCCCCTCTCCCCATCTGAAATTTGCTCACTGGCCCCAACTGAGAACAAATTGCAATGAAAAGGTTGGACACCCCTGAGATAAAACATGGCCTCAGCCTCCTCTCTCTACCTCAGCGTTTCCCAAATAGAAGGTCACAACCCAGCTGTGGGCTGCAGGACGGTTCTAGGTGGGTCTCAGGCCCAGACCTTCAAGTCCTGTCCCATTCCTCTTTTTCCCCCCACCCTCCTCAATCTGGACCCTGTGTGGGTCACAAGAAAGAGGCAAAGAAGTCTCAGAACCACTTGTTTAACACAGGGCCCAACAAATGTGATGTCCAGCTAGGAGCCAGCCCCAAAGCCAAGATACCTAGCTGTGCCGTGGCACTTCAGAATTCCCCCTGCCACCAAAAAAACGCCACCGAAGTGTGGAGTGGAAAAGCATCCCCATCGCCAAAAAAAAAATAAAAAGCCACCAAAGCTGGTAGCAGTGCAGCAGTACCACTGAAGGAGCTGGTGGCTTTTTTTGTAGGTGCCAGGGGGTGTTCCACCGCTAGGCGCCACAGTGAAATACCTGGGTGCAATGGTGAGCTGGCACCCCGGAATTGTCGAGCCCTGGTTTAATGACCCAACATCAACTATGAGTCAGAGATTTATACTATGTCTGATGCTGATGCAAAAGCATCTGGAATGTTGTATCATGCACAGTATATGCTATTACTGGAATGGGACAGAACAGCAGCATGGAGCTGGAGAAAGTGATTCGGAGAAGACAAAGAAATATATATACTTAGGCTAATAAGCCAAAGGGGCGGGGGCGGTAACATAACTGTCTGGGAGTATATAACGGTTGCAAAATTCAGTGGATGGAGAGAAATTAGGGGAATATCTAGGTGTAAGGGATGAAACTAAGCAAGGGAAAATTAGTTCAAATATGAGCACAAGATTCCCCTCAGTAACACTGCTGTACTATGAAATACATTCCCAATGAAATAGATGGAAACCTTAGCAATAGAAAATTTAAAATTAAGACTATGTATAATTCTAGAAAACGTAATGTAAGTCACAATCGTGGTTCTGGAGCAGCGTGGCCTAACAGACCTTTCATCTCCTTAATTTAGGCTAATAACTTAGTTAGTGGATCATGAGGTTCAAGTCATAGGGGAATGCCTGGAGCCTCTGTGCCTGAAATGAAACAATTACAGTTACACTGCCAAAAGAGAAATTGCCCCAGCAATGCAATCAGGAAGGGCAGAGACAAGGAGAGACAGAAGGTAAGTTCAAGGAAGTCAAGAACAAATAAGGAAAGCAGAGAGGAAGACAGAGAGAGAACTTCAAATTGCACCATGCTTAGTTTACCTAGCAAATCCACAGAAATCAAAATAATTCCTAAAATGAACTCTCTATGTTGTAATTAGGCATTTTAAAATGACTGTAGACTCATTTGGGTCTCAGTCATTTATGGGGTGACTAATATAGACAACTTCTACAGAATCAATATGCTGCAGAAGAGAAAATTGAACTTGTACTTAGGAATGAAGTATTAGAAGCTAGGTTATAGCATGCACATTTGTCGAATTTATTAGCATTTCAGTGTACTGAATACAAGAATAAGACCTTGAAGACTAATAGTTTACAATAGAGCGCAGTACTCTTCTTAATCTATCAACTGATAGCAGATATGCTATTGTTAAACACAAACCAGATAGGCAACAGTGCTTTAAAGTGCTTGAGTCTGCCGTACTTTATTAAATGCTTGTATATTCACTAGATATTTAGCAAATTATTTCTAAAAATCAATCTATGAAATGGGCATTAAGGCTTGTAAGACTAAAACCTGATTTACCAGTTTTGTTTTGTAGGAATGTTCTGCACTTCAAGTTTCCCACTGGTTTGTTATTGAGTAGATATGAAAAAGGTAAGAATCCTACTCTCAGATCACAAGTAAAAAAGACCCAGTGCAGTCAAGCAATTAAAAAAATTAATTGCACTGTTAAACCTTGGGGCGCAGCACAGGGTAGGGTCCTAGGAGCATGGCCGACCCAGAACAATGGGGCACAGTCCAGGAGGAAGCCGGGGAGGTCAGTCACGGTGAGTGGCCATCTGGGGGGCAGTGAGATACTGTGGGGGAGTGGAGGGGATTGAAGGTCCTGAGGAGGGATACTGGGGCACAGTACAGGGGTGAGTGTCAGGACCCCCATATCCTAGCTCCAACAGAGACAAGAGCCACTTTTCTTTCTCCTTCCTCTTCTCACCCTCCAGTGGCAGTTTTGGGTTACTGCACCTGACCTAACAAAGGCAGATCCCTCACAGCTGATGGCCTCTCTCCTCTGCCTAGAGGTTTGTGATCAATGCATTAAAAATACTAACATTTTAACTGTGTTGTCAGTTAATTGCAGGCATTAACTGATTAATTGACAGTCCTAAAAAACCCCAAAACCGGCACACAAGGAATAAAACCCTGGCTCTGCGGAAGTGAGAGGCAAAACTCCTATTTGACTTCAGTGGGACCGGGTTGTCTCATTGGCAGGCCACTTCCCCGGAAAAAAGTAAAGACATAAGTAATGTTGCAACCCTTCTTTTCAAATGATCAAGAAGTTCACAGAAGATTCAGAATGCACCTGCTAGAAGGAGATGACATTTAGGACTTGTCAACCTTGTAAAAGACCCTTTCAAGTTTTAGCTTTTTGAGGTTTACTAAACTCTTGCAATCAGAATGAAATATGGCAAGTCACCTACTTGAATTGGCTCAGCAATAAACCCAGCTATTTTCTTTGGCACACAAGTATCCAGAGTGTCTTTGAACTGTTCGATGTACCAGTCGTTTGCCTCACAACTGCCTGTGTTGAGGAAACATTAATAAAAATAATGAACTGAAAATAAGACAAAGCAGCTTGCTTAAGTCGACTTAAGGAAAATAAAGTCGACTTAATTAAAATTAGGTTGACTTTATTAAACCTCCTTTCTATTAGACCTAAGGCTTAAGTCGACTCCCTAGAGTTGACATAAGCCAGTGTTGCCATGGGGTAGCCCTAAGTCGACTTAGGGCTACCCCAGGGCTGCACCAATGCCCTCCCTGCTGGGGGGGGGGAGGGCACAGAGGGAGCCTGGCATGCCCCCCC